>JAVTVY010004744.1:0-37847 GCA_036873755.1 Hanleya hanleyi
TTCTTGAGATGCGCAGGGGTATATTTGAGAGATTAAAGTTCAATATCTCATCCAAAGATGGAGTGTAGGGTGTCATCTTGAAGCTCTCGTGGTGTAGACCACGACTTGAGGGATTTCCATGCCATCTGTGACGTCATCAATACGAGTGGTAACGAAAGCGGCAATTCAGGGGTGCGTAGGGTGTGTTTGAGAGACTGAAGGACCATTCTTGGTCAGAATGGGATGTCCGGCCATCTCCGGTAATATAATGGTCAATAAGCCTTTATTCGCCCTTTCAAAGCATCAAGAGGCGTCTCTGTGCCCTTTCGGCACTTGGGGCATTTCCTTCAACCAGTTAATGTGGGTTCGTCCTTCATTTGGAGCGACACGAGCTCCGAGCGCCCAACGGTCCCATCCCCGAGCTCCGAACTCTCAACTGCCTCATCCCCGCGCTCCGAGCGGGTGCTCTCCTCCCGAGCTCCGAGCTCCCGACTGCCCCATCCCCGACTGCCTCATGCCCGTGGAGACGAGGGCCATGGTTTACGCATGTCACTTGTGTTCGAAGCCATTTTCCACGCCATTTAATCTACGTAGACATTTGCTTTCCTTACATAATAATCGTATAGAGCGAAGCCATCTCACGGAACGGAGTCCAGATAACGCACAAATTCAACGTACGCGCGAAGAACGATCAACACCTACGTCACACTCGAGAGTATTAGAGCATCCCTATAGCATGACGGTGAGCGGCCTTACGGGATGTGGAAAAACGTCCTGGGGGACGAAATTCTTAGAGGAAGGTGTGGCAACCCCAGCTACGACACGCGTTGTTTGCTGCTACAGCCAGTGGCAGTCCGCCTTCGAAACTGCAAGATTACAGAATGTGAGCTTCGTCCCAGGGATTGGGATTCCTCACGATATCCATCAGACGTATTTCTTCGATTCCGCTCAGGTCAATATAATCGTGCTCACTGACCTGATGAGTGCGATCAAGGACAATTCGAAAATCGCGGACCTATTCACCAAAGGATCCTATCACTGGAATCTGTCCGTCATCTATTTGACCCAGAATATTGCCTTGAACTGCCAATACTTTGTGTTGTTCTCAAATCCCATCGACAGAGCACAAATCCGTGTGTTTGGTAGTCAAATTTATCCTCAGAACATCGACCATTTCATGCAGGCGTTTGAAGGCGCGACAAGTCGTCCGTACGGCTATCTGTTCGTAGACATAATAGCTCATACCCCCGAAGATCGCCGATTGACGACCCACCTGTTACCCGGCGAGGGGTCACCACAACGTCATATACCCCTACACCATCCACGGAGTCCACACCTGGCAGCATCCGTCCAGCAGCAGTAATCCACCACCATACAGCGGGTCCCCTTCATTCCATCAGTCCCGACGAAGCCAACTGTGAAGGATCAACCCAAGCCCGTACAAGGGAATGAACACAATGTGAACTCGAGGCTATGGAAGGATTTGTTCAAAGAAAGTATGGACGCCGAGATGGGCGACAAAAAAAAAACAGTTTCATCACAAAGGGTATTCGAAAGAGGAAGCCGCAATTTTAGCCCATAACACATTGGTACAGAGATGACGACGAGCTTTACGTCAGCAGTATGTTGACCTCATGACTAAAATGAATTGCTGGAAAAGGATCCGGTCCATATGGAAATCGAAAGATGAATTTGAATTGTATGTTTCACGTCACGCCGCTTTTATATTATGTAGTTCACTTTGTCATTTAATACGATGTTGACAAGATAGAATACATGAACAATGTATGCATATTTATTTTTTTCAACGTCTCAACAAAACATGAAATTTCCATCAAAATACATGAACATCAGCTGCAAGACAATTTACATGGTAAAAATAAGTGGGTCTTTGTCACGCAATATTAAATTTCCACTCGAGTATGTTATATTTTTTAGACACTGCCTCAAGAGGCTTCTTTCATTCTGATAAATTGTTTCTTTCATTCGATTGTAACGGGATGTGAACGAAAAAGCAATTAATAATATACATGTAACTTGAGCCCGGAGCCATATGATCAATTTGACAAACTGAAGACAGCACGATACACTGTTGGATCGTATTAAAACACACATTTGTAACAATTTGTCCCTGGCACTTCACTCCAAACTGTAAGAGTATTCACCAGGTTTAAGTACCAGACCACTTTGCCATAAATAATAAAATATGTATCTTTAAAATCCTGCTATTAGAGTTTCATGCGTGAGAGAGATGAAGTCATATAGCGTTGTCAGATTTGTGGATCTGAATTTAGTCAACCGCAGATTGTCAAAAATATGGTCATTAATTATAGAGTGTAAATCTTTTACATGTACATGTAACTGCACACCCTAAAATCAGAGGAAATTCATGTATTAATCTAGACTACCCCTCTCATTAGATCTACCAATTCAATTAAGCAGAATTTTTTATTACATATAAGCAGTATACAACTATTTGCCTCCAAACACCATTGTGACAAGTCACTGCCAAATCGAAATAATTATCCAATATTTAGCTAATCAAATCAGGGATTTTATACGTGACCACTTGTAGAAAGTCGAGCCAGACGGCAACGTCCCTGTAGTGGCCGCATTGTCGGCTGCTCTTGTCAAATCAGAAGTTAATTGTGCTGATCTCAGACTGCTCTTGTCCAAAGGGTTCCCCACTTGCCATATTTAAAATTTCCTACAACAATGTGATTTTGGTTCTTTTGTATACCGTAGCTAACCGGTTCACGGAAATGCCGGTTCCGAAGTTCTGAAAGGGCACGGAGACGCCTCTCTTTGAAAGCCTATCTGGGGTCGCATTGACCTTGGAAAGGGGATGTAGACATAGGGATCGCAAATTGGTGTAAAGGCAGCTACGACCCCTCCCGCGCTGGGCCGTCACGTGACCGGAATTGACCTTTGATCTATTGACCCGGATGTGACCTGTGACCGGATGTCAGGTGATCGGATGCGACGTCAATTTGATAAGTAGCAAAAGGGGAAATTGGAAGCTATTTAGGGGCAGAAATGTGCGAATCAGGGGAGTTATCGCCCCTAAATAAGACCCAATTTCCACTTTATATACTACTGACTAGGTAATTCTACCATGGTGGAATATATTTTCTGTCGTGGTACAGTTAATTGCATGTGTCGGGAAAACAACTTTACATTATATTTGCTTGATGCGTTATTTCTTTGTACATTTACATATAAAGACTAACCGATCGTAACTTTATGGTAATTTTCTAGACGTTATTATAGCTTATTTGTCTGTCCTTAGAATAGTCATGCTGTCCACCTATGAATTATAATCTGTCAGTTTTGGGTATTTTTGAGCAAATTAGGAACGACCATTGACTTGTGAAATGAAGTAAGGTAAGCAAAATTTTAAATTAGGAAAATGTCGAGTAATGTTCATTTCCAAAATGCACCGTTACGATGTCACCCATAAATCAGTGAACTAGGCTGTATATATTCCTTGGTTGACTGAAGGAACCTGATAGGATTCACCTATGTTGATCTCGACATGGCAATTAACCTGCACACAACGAGACAATATTGCCCTCCAATGACAAATTTGTCAGCTACGTTTCTGTCAACTATACCGGTACGTATACTATTTGGTAACGTAGGTTTACTTGAGATTTTGGCAACGGAGTTATTTGTTGTCAACACCGTTAACTTTTTGTCAGCTACGTTACTCAGTTTTTAGAATTCACAAACTTAACTTTTCAATAAGAACCGATCGCGGAACTCTAGGATGATCAGTTTAATCTTCAGCAGTCTGCAATACAGTCAAACAAATTGTTTGTCAAAAAATCCATTAGCTTGATTTATTGTCGTTTTGATGCATATCAGACATTAGATTTACATACAATGTGAGATGATATAACCGTTTTTTACCATAACAGTGAGAACACTCGTCTTTCTTCGAATTTTGCTGCAGACAATACAACCCGTCATCGTTAATCTTAAACCTTATCACTATTGGCTTCACCAGCTCGTCTTCTAACTGTCCATAATGTAGTTGACACAAATATGCTGACGAGGAGAGTAGTATAGAGGGAGCAAGTAGAGCCTTATTGACCTTTGACCTCTGAGTGCATTTGAAGTGCACAAAGGTCATTGAGTGCACTTTAGTGCTGTAGGTGTATGACATCACTTCCGGTCATATATGACATCACTTCCGGTCATGGTATTCTTTCGCGGTAATACTGGTGGTAATGCGGTCTGATAAAGTAGTTCCTTTTATTGAGTGCAACTGTACTGGGGTATATGTAATGCATGTACTGACCTGTGGTTTGACTTGGGAGCCTAGGATGACTTGGGGGCTCCTGTGTGCTTTCGACGCGGTTCGCGTGTACATCCGGGTCATATTGGGAGCCTTGGATGACTTGGGGGCTCCTGTGTGCTTTCGACGCGGTCCGCGCGTACATCCGGGTCATATTGGGAGCCTTGTATGACTTGGGGGCTCCTGTGTGTTTTTGACGCAGTCCGCGCGTACATCCGGGTCTTGTATGACTTGGGGACTCCTTGGGTGTGCTTTCGACGCGGTCCGCGCGTACATCCGGGACCTCGTGTGGCGGTGTATAAAAGTGGGTATTTTTCATGGCATTGCATCAATCCTGGGCCACCCTGAATCCAGTCACAGCCTGTATCCTGAGCTTATCCGTGCCCGACGAGGAGCGAAAACTCAGTGGACCTTCTTCAGCCTGACCAGTGGAACCATGGACTCAGCCGACCGAGCTAAACTGATGCAGCACCGTGTGAAACTCATTGATGAGATGGTGAATGTGGCCGAACTATGTGATCTATTGATGGTGGAAAACATACTCCTTAAACAGCAAGTGGAAGATATCATGGCGGAGAAGACTACTTCGCGGCAAAACAGAGCTCTCATCGACGGTCTACTACGCCGTGGCCCCTTAGCGTTTCAAGCTTTCGTGGAGGTGCTGAAGAAGACGGGAAATGAACGAATAGCGACAAAACTCGAGGAGTCTGATAACATCTTACTCATCGACATTCCCGAAGACACTACAGGTATCCAGGAAGAGTCAGGTCCACCACCCAAACGTGCTCGTTCCCAACTAGCACCTTTAATAATGCCTCAGCAAGCTACGAAAGAGGTCCAAACACTCCCTATGTCTGTGCAGGAGGTGAATGATATCATCCAACAGGCCTACCAGGCGACCCAAATGAACACTTGGGAGCTCACTGACCATTCAATTGTCACTGTGAAAGATGAGCAAGTGCATTTTAATGCATCAGCCTGGGACGACAAACCGCCTAAGCATATGACCTTGTCCATTGAGCAATGGGAAAAAGTGCAGAGATTGACACAAAGTCAAGTCCTCGAGGCGGTCATTGAGGATCGTGGGAGCGACTACGCGAAATTTGGTGTGGGGGCCGACGTGTATGTGAGCTGTTCTATGTTCAACAACCTGCTGCTGGTGCATATTCGTAAATGGAAGTGGCAGAAAGATACCGGAATGTATATTCCCTTACCTGAGGGTGTCACCTTTCAAATACCGGCGTGGCGTAAGCTGCAAGGCCTGACAGCTGAAATTCATGAAGCCCTGTCTGACCAAGTGTCTCGGTATATCTATGACAAGTACATCGACACCTACCTGGATCATCTTAGCCCTCGCATTCGACACTTGCGTATGGAGCAATGTGCAGGCTGTCGCGACATGTCAGATTTGGTAAACGCGCATACGTGTCTGGTCATTACGACACCGTCAGACGCGCTGATGACTGAGGCGTTACACGGCATCAACGAGACGCAAATTGCTGAGGTATTGGAAGCTGCCTGTCCACCGAGAATTCCACGTGAACAGCTTGCTACCTTCATATACGTGCACCAGGGGAATAAAGACATGGAGGATTTCAAACAAGTGTTGTTGGCTAAATATTGAACATTCAGACATGACCGTATTTACCACCAGTCTATGTTCATTTTTATGTTTTTTACCGTATTATTCGAAACATTGATCACCAAGAGTGTGGTGAAAAACATTATGTTCATTTAACTGTGTTGTTAATATTAGAAATTGGACTACTGTGTTTTTTAATAAATATTAGAAATTGGACTACTCTGTGTTCGTGTTCACTTTATGCATGGTGAAAACCTTATGTTCATTCTACTGTGTTGTAAATTCAACTAGTATATGTCAGTGTTTAGTCTATGCAGGGAAAAGGTGTGGGGAGCTCTTGTTAATTTTTTTCTGCTTAGATAGAAAAGTTCCTCTTTCGGGAGTAATTGATGGTCCTGATAAGGACCTTTGGAGAGTACAGCGAAGATATTACTTCACGGCCGGAAGATTCTTTTCACCCTCGAGACGTTTCCTCGGCACACAGGGCATCTTATAGTCAGATGAAAGTCTTCACTCTCAGCACAGCGGCACCTTCCGGCATTACTGAGTAGACCTAGCACGCACACACCACATAGGGCTAGGTGGCCACACGGAAATAAAACGTACGTCGTCTCATCATCTTGGCAGATGATACAGTTTGATTTTTTTAACTCGGACTCCAGTCGGAGGCGTAGTTCAGTCTTTTCTTCCTCTAACTGTTGTATATGTTGTCTCATCTGTGTCATCCGTCTGACCTCTGGTGGTGTTGTGGGAACCGTTGTTGTGGTAGCTAACGTTGTGGTAGCCGTCGTTGTGCGTGGCGAAGCTCTAGTTGCTGGTAGTGGACCTATGGTGTGACTGTTTAACCACACACCATTTGTTTGAGCCGGTGGGGTATCTGCTATGTCTGTATCTTCACTGTCTGTATCATCATCATCTTCATCATCGAAAGTGTGGACTATCTCTACTTGTTCTTGTATCTGTATCTCGCCTTGTCGGGTGATGAGCCTGTGATCTTGACCCGTGTAAACTTGGGCAGATCGGAAGCCGTCTTCCAAAGCTTGAGCAGCAAACTCCACTTCAGCCACAATGCGTTGCACCGTAGATGTAGTATTTTCATCTCCCATCATCAAAGTCCCGCTAGCCTCTTCTGCGTTGAACATTAATCGTCTATTAGCCATGGTTGAAAAATAAGTATGGCAGACGACAGTCAGCCTCCTCTTTTTATACACCCGCCTACAAGGTCCCGGATGAGCGCGCGGACCGCGTGGAGAGCAGCCCTGCTGACCCGGTCTTCCGTCTCGGTCAGACAGCGAAGATTGTGTTTCTTCATCATGTTCGAACCCGTAACCATTTTCAACGCCCCAGCGTTGATGTCTAAAATCACTTTCATTACAATCCTGGTACATGAACCTATTTTTCCTGAAAAAATCACAGCGCTAACGGTTCAATAAGTATAATTTTTTTCCATTTTTCCTCGTTTCGAAGGGTGAATTTCACCTGACCCACGGTGTCAAAACCTCGCGCGTTTCGAAATAAATTCACCGACGGTTCTAAAAACACTGCACGTGTCTTCCTAACAAGGTAATGATGTGTTCCTGAGAAATTGACAAACTTTATCCATGGGCAAGTGTCATTTTTTTTCGTCCAAACCCTTCACCGTTAACACAGGCCATTACCGCTCTGTGTGTACAGCTATGACCCATGCTGTGTTTTGACACTAGAGGGTTTGGACGAAAAAAAATCAGACTTGCGCAGGGACAAAGTTCGTCAATTTCTCAGGAACACATCATCACCTTGTTAGGAAGACACGTGCAGTGTTTTTAGAACCGTCGGTGAATTTATTTCGAAACGCGCGAGGTTTTGACACCGGGGTCAGGTGAAATTCACCCTTCGAAACGGGGGAAAAATTATACTTATCGAACCGTTAGCGCTGTAATTTTTTCAGGAAAAATAGGTTCATCCACCAGGATTGTAATGAAAGTGATATTAGGCATCAACGATGGGGCGTTGAAAATGGTTACGGGTTCGAACATGACGAAGAAACACAATCTTCGCTGTCTGATCGAGCCGGAGGACTGGTCCAGCAGGGCTGCTCACTACGCGGTCCGCGCGTTCATCCGGGACCTTGTAGGTGGGTGTATAAAACGACGAGGCTGACTGTCGTCTGCCATACTTATTTTTCAACCACGGTTGAAACTATGGATATAGATAATAGTACCAACGAATCGTGGCTTGATGAAATGATACAACAGCTGTTTGAAGAAGATAAAGAAGAAGACATGGACAGTAGTACCAACGAACCGTGGCTTGATGAAATATTACAAGACCTGTTGGAAGAAAATAAAGAAGAAGACATGGACAGTAGTACCAACAACCCGGGACTTGAACAAATAATACAAGACCTTTTGAAAAAAGAAGAAGAAGAAGAGCAGTCGGAGGATGGAGGGACTACAAGAAAAGAACAGCAGCAATATCTTGACGAAAGAACGGGTGAATTAATCCATGCGACTACAGTTTCGCAACACTACCAGCAGCAATATCTTGACACAAGAACGGGTGAATTCATCGATGTTCCACCCTACGAGGAAGAAGTCACCCTAATACAACACCTCTTGATAGAAGACCAAGAAAAACAGCCAGAAGAAAAAGATCAACACCCGTTGATACAAGACAAAGAAGATGATCAACAAGACGAAAAAGATCCAGAAAAAGATGAAGAAAAAGAACAGACGACAAATGGACCATCGACCCTAGTTTCGCAGCAGCAGCAATATCTTAACGATTACTGTGAAGAAATAAGAAGAATGCACAATGACACAACATGGGGAGTGGAAAAGCATTTACGGTGTGTAAACTGTATACCCCACGGATTCGCTACGCCAAACCTCACTACGCCAAGTTAGCCATTTTTCCTTGTGGACATAATCCTTTATGCACCTGCTGTATTGCCAAACTCGCGCGGAGACCACCACCACCTTCCATTTGCAAGTCCATCCCTTGTGCATTCGTCCCGCTGCCATGCCCCCTATGTGCCAAGAGGAAGCAAGAAACGCATCCATAAGTGTAATCATTACACCTTTTCAACGGTCCTTATGAGGACCCACAACACCTTCGAAAGAGTGACTTTCTATCTGAGCACATAAATTAACATCAGCTCCCACATGCATACACCTAATGAATGGGGAACTTCCTACTAACACTACCCTGGGTCATCCACACACTATTAATATGAAATTACACAGTAATAATATCCTAAAACCCTTACTATACTAGTCTAAACCATGAGTATACTAGTCTATAATACACACACCGAGTAGTTCCGAAAAAAGCCGAGAGTGAGTTACACAGTAATAATATACTAGTCTAATACATACACCGATTAGTTCCGGAGGGGGGGGGGGGGGAAGCCGAGACTACAAAAAATCTCTGCCCCACAGGTCCGTAACATTAGCACATGGGTCACGGCCCACTTTGAAGAGAATGAGGTGTGGAGATTGTTATAAATGCATTTTATTTGAATGTGTGTTTTGTGAAGTGGTGGAGATTGGTAATCATAGCGTGCAATATGAAGGACGTTAGAAGTATTTCGCGTGGGCCTTTTGGGTTGATACTAGGATGTGGAGATTGGTAATCATAGAGGAGATTGGTCAAGGTGTTATTCAATGTGCAACGTTAGAAAGTCTCATGGATTGGCCCTGAAAAGGACCTTTGATGAAGATGAGAAGGTAGAAATTAGTACTCATAGAGGAGAGGAGAATGGACTATGTAGGGCCTGATTTTGAATTGAACGTGCAACGTTAGAAAGTCCCCTTTCGGAAGACTGGGGTGGCCCTGAAAAGGGCCGTAGAAAATGGTTTGTTGACCCTGTTTACTCAGGGAGGGCTTGCTTGTTTGCCCCGGGCTGTTGTTGTTGTCCGCCGAGTTCGCCGATATCGACGAACTCGGATGGGCGCTCATGTTGGTGGGTGTAGTATGCGCGTAGCGCCTGCATCTCGTCGTCTACGGAAAGGGGCTCTTGTTGTTGTTGGCGGACTGGCCGCTGTTTTTGTAGAACACTCTCGAGGGTGTCCAGCCAGTCCTCTCCCTCGAGATCTGCAGGCGCCCGCTTCACCAAATGATGGAGGTCCCGCCACGACATCTCTGTGAATTTCATATTGTCTCGACTCCATCGTCGCACTTCCGCCATCCAAAACTCCTTCACCGCTTTAGCTAACTGCTTTCTGTCCTCTTCTTCTCTCTTTCTTTCGCGCCTCCAGCTGCCCTGACTCTGTGTCGTTGGAATCTTGGCTACGCTCTCCATATTGTTCACCCGTCTTCTCACGTCCGAAATAAGGGTATGGAATGTAGTTTTTCGCGCGTCACGCAGGGTTTTATGCTGAATCTCGGAAGCATCTCCATTGGCTGTCCAAAGCGAGGCAGCCTCTTCCATTGGTTCTTGTTTCGACACATCGATTGGTTCTCATTCGGTGCACTGATTGGTCCAAAAACGCGCGGTCACTTCACTGACAAAACGCCAGAATCCCACCAAGCTCGACTATGGCAATTCCCAGGTTAAACGAATTCCTACACAAATCAT
The DNA here is from genome assembly GCA_036873755.1 of Hanleya hanleyi. Classification (NCBI taxonomy): domain Eukaryota; kingdom Metazoa; phylum Mollusca; class Polyplacophora; order Lepidopleurida; family Hanleyidae; genus Hanleya; species Hanleya hanleyi. The sequence goes on from JAVTVY010004744.1 coordinate 10,420, forward strand.
ATTACATCACCGAATCATGACGGACTTTCGATCCTTATTGACCTGTCCCATGTCCTATATAGACAGGTCTCTTTAACCGGTGTTTATCATTCACCACCATGACAGCGACGGGTAGAGAGCTCGCCTTATTTCAACTGACGTCCGATGTCTACCTTCTCGTGCGCGACGATCACCTGGAGTTGGTCGAAGAAGAACCGCGGGAGGTCAAGATTGTGTTATCCCTGACCGGATGGGCGATATTGACACGGTTGTTACAGGGAAAAGTACCCGAAGTGGATTTCATGCACGTGCGGGTCGGTCTGTACATACGCAGTGGTGGAGATGATTCTTTTTTCCCCCCGGTTGGAACAGCGTGGAGGTGCCCATATCACACTTCACCCTCCATTATGGATGGCGTTGAAAGCTATTATCCCCGAAGTCGCTGACTTAGTCCAAGAACACCCTGTGGCTACACGGAGTCTTACTCCCGGCTGCACCCTAGCGTTGTATCCCAAACGAGTGGAGCTCATCGATAACCGGGCTGTGTGTTGGTCGCCGGTCTCGTTGTCACGGGGAGGCTGGACTACCTTGAAACGTGTGTTAAAGGGCACACTGGATGGTGATAGCATTCACCTGTGTGACGAGGTCTACATTTTCCGCGGTTCCTTTTTTGCTCAACTAACCTCTCTCAAAGGTGGACATTTTACCCTCGACCCAGATCCTCGGCCTTGGAACAAGTAGTCCCCATGGTTGACGAAGTACTATATCTATAGGATCCACACCGTCTGGAGGGTCAGTCAGTCATGAGGCGAAGGCAGAACAGCACAACCCTGGAAAGGAGGACCCAAAAGGGGACCCTGGAAAGGGGGTCCCAAAAGGGGACCCTGAAAAGGGGGTCCCGAAAGGAAATCCACTGAAAGAGTGTCCGAAATGGGACTGGAACACAGACTCACGTGGATAAAGTGTTAACAGAATTGTATTACAGCCCAGGCAGTCCAGCGGCTTATAGCGCTGTGGGGGCACTCGCTCGAGCTGCACAGTCCCAAGGCATCAGTCGAGGTGACGTTCGGGAATGGTTAAAAACCCAAGACACGTATAGCTTACATCCTGCAGCCCGCCGCCATTTTCGGCGTAACGCGTCATCGTAGGAGGACTAGACGCACAATGGCAAGCGGATTTGGTCGACATGAGTCGATTTGCATCCCACAATGATGGACATCGGTACATGTTGACGGTTATCGATATTTTATCCAAGTATGCATGGGTGGTACCCATCCGGACCAAAACAGGCGAGAATCTGGTACGGGCGTTCCAGCAGATTTTCAAGACCGGGCGCAACCCCTCTATTTGCAAACGGATGAAGGCACAGAATTTCTCAACCGACACTTTCAAACCTTTCTCAAGACACAGGTGTTTTTCTTCCATACGTACAACCAGACCAAAGCCTCTGTGGTGGAACGGTTCAATCGTACCTCGAAAGGACGCATGTACAAGTACTTTACAGCCAAAAACACCCGACGGTACATCCATGTGCTACCACAACTCGTCCGGGGGTACAATCGAGCCTATCATCGCAGTATCCAGCGGGCACCCCTCCATGTGACGCAACGTAACGAGCATCAAGTGCGCCGTACGCTGTACTCTACCCCTGAAGCACCACCCACTTCACGCCGGTACAAACGCGGCGATGTCGTACGGATCAGTAAAGTCAAAGGACAATTTGAGAAAAGTTACTTGCCCAACTGGAGTGATGAGCACTTTGTCATTGTTCGCCATAGTCCACGAGTTCCACACGTCTATCAACTGGAAGATCTACACGGGGAAACACTGCAAGGCACCTTTTACGAGGCGGAATTACAACCGGTCGTCAAAACACAGAAAGACTACTACACGGTGGAGGAGATTTTGAAAACGGAACGTCGACGTGGCACCCCATTTCATTTCGTCAAATGGCAAGGTTGGCCCAGTTCGTTTAATTCCTGGGTCTCTGCCCGTGATATGAAACGGCTATAAATTCTACCTGACCTTTCCCACAGCCTTCAGTCTAGGACTGTACCATGGATAGAGCACAACTTCCCTTACTACTGCGTACTCGAAAAGGCCAAGTCACTACTGTCGTCTGTATACTTGCCCTTCTGGGTGTCTTGTTTGGGGGTGTCTTCTACGACTTGGCGTACCTCATCTCCTGCCTATCCTTGCCGGCAACACCGGCACCCCAACGTCAATACGCCAACAACAACACCACCACCATTCTACCTGCCCCTACTCTCACCTTCATTCCATCTTCGCCACCTCTGCGGAATTTCAACACCACCACCACCCTCCTTCTGACTTCCTCTACTCTGCGGGTTATCACGACGGCTTCACCTACTACTACTACTACTCTGCCTATCACCACTCCACCACCACCACCAGCACCCTCTCACTACGTCACTCCTAACTCTACCACGCCTCTGAAGCTAGGTGTTGTACCACGGTTACCACGACAACGGTATCCCCACGACTACGACCCCCGGTGGGATCCACGACAACAGTGGTGGGCCTCTGAACTGGGCCAACCTTGCCTTCAAAAATAACTCGCCCCCACTTATGGATCCACGGTGGCAACATCCTTTCACGTGTCTCATCGCTGGACCGACCGGTTCCGGAGAAACACACTTCCTTCAACGTCTCATCGAGGAACCCACCCTCATTGCTCCTCCCGTGGCCCGCATCCTTTGGTGTTATTGTGCTTGGCAGCCTGCGTACGAACGTATGGCCAACAGTCCTGGACTCACCTTGATGGAAGGATTACCTCCAAAAGACACCTTGGTCCCCGACACGTTGGTGGTCGTGGATGATCTGATGGCCGAAACGGATAGTCGGGTGACTCGACTCTTTACCAAAGGCAGTCATCATCGTCGGTTGAGCATCATCTACATCGTCCAGAATCTCTTCAGTAAGAACAAAGAGCATCGGAACATCAGTTTGAACGCCCAGTACGTAGTGTTGTTCAAAAACCCCCGCGACGGCTCACAAATTACGCACCTGGCGAAACAGATGTACCCTAAAAACACGGCTTTTTTGTTCGGGAAGCCTTTGAAGATGCCACGCAGGATGCCCACGGCTACCTTCTCATCGACTTGAAACAAGAGACACCCTCGGCACTTCGATTACGGACCCACATTTTCCCCCGCGAGTTCCAGGCGGTGTACACACCCAAATCAGAATAAATAAAATACAAGCGTCTAGTCCGTCATTCATAATTCAGCCGTCGTCCATTAAAGAATATCCGTGTCCATAATCCAAAGACCTATTCCATATCCATATAACAGTATTAGCACCAAATTCAAAAGGACAATCATAGTATACATAAACATAGGCTAGTTTCCTGCGAGAGAGAAGGGTCAACAGTTTTCAATGATGCCGACAAGACATCATGATGTTCCAAAAGTATAAAATCCGTACCGCTGATCAGAATTCTTAATCCATAATAGACGTTGTTAAGTGGTCATCTAGAGAATGGTGTATCTCAGTCACGCTTTGATTGTGACAGTTCATATAAGCACCATGAGGATCTTGAAGTACATGGGTTCATACGGCCCCTAGCCCCGGGTTAAGCGGAATTAGACACAAGTTACGAAATGTAACGCCATAGATCTTGCACGCTACGTTCATATTTTGCTATCAGCATGCGATATTTTTCGCCAAATTTGAGAAAATTTTGAGTGGAGGCGCTTGATGGAATAGCCCTGTTTTATAAGTTTCTGCGACAATGTTTTGTGACGTTGATTAAAATCGTCACAAATAACACAGGATCTAGCAAATGCTACTAGGCGAGATATGTATACGCCATATGCAGGTCCCACTGGAATATCACTGTCCGGAAAGGGATAGTTAACGATGTCGAAATTGTAATCATCTCTTTTGTCATAAAGTCGACGAGAGAGAATGCCCGCTTCATTTTTGTAGAGATATAGATCTAAATATGATGTGCCTGTGAAACTATCTGTAGTTTCCTTCAAATCCAGTAAAGGTGGATATATATCCTAGACCCAGAGTGGACTTCAAACCATTCACTTCGTCATCATGTCTGCGCGGATACGGAAGCAGGCGCCGGCGCTCCGCATGTTACGCAGCGCGCCACCGGAGGTGGTCCGGGCCCTGGTGCGCGGCGCGGACGCGGGATTGGTACGGTGTTTGTGTGAAGTCGCTCATAATGTGTTAAAAGGGAATGTTTCAATCAGTCCCTGCAGAAAGGGAAATTGCAACGGCACAAGAAAGGTCTGCGAACGTTAGTCCAGAAGAAAGGCAGTTTAAAGAGAAAGAAACAGGTGTTACAGCAAGGTGGCTTTCTCGGGGTACTACTCTCACCCTTAGCAGCCTCCGTACTGGGACCCCTAGTAGGATCCATCTTGGGTCGCTGAACATGGAACATACGAAAAAAATGATGCTGGTGGAACCGCGATTGTTACAAAGCTTGCAATCGCCCTATCCTGTTCCGGCCACGGTACAACACCTACAGTCCCTTGATTGAAGAGATGAATTACATACTGCAACGCCGACTGCCCGATGACGAAAAAATTCAACTCTGTCATCAGACGCTGAACCGGTACAAGACGTTTATGGACCAATATAGAGGGAGTAGTAGTAGTCCAACAGCACCCCCACCACCCCCACCCCTTTCATCAGCCGCTTCTTCACCTCAGCTCCAAGATGAAGTGTTGGCCAGTGTCCCGAAGGACTTCAAGACCAAGGCCCGTTTATTGTTGGAGCGGGTGAAACAGAACTCTCAACTGGGTTGGACTGATCATGGAGAACTGCTTATTCGAAACCGAGTGGTGTCGGGGTCTCACATCACGGATCTAATCAACGATACGGTGCGGTCTCGCAAACACTCTAATCCCCCGGGTTGGGAAGCCTTTGCTCAAGCGTTGAAAGACACACACGTCCCTCAAGAATTGGTGGGGAATCCTCAACGTTGTACCTGGATGCAACGCTCACCGACGGGTCCACTCTCTTCTTGGGACGCCACCACCATGCCGTTAACACCGCCCAAAACACCCTCACGGCACCGTGCTTCTCACCCCTATTCGAGATCTAAGCCCAAGTCACCGCGACGATCACGACGCCAGAGTCAACCCCCCCAAGGTCTGGGACAACTATTAAACCCATCACCACCACCCACCAAGCTCAGTCGTCATGTTTTACCTCACCTTACCCAGTAACAGTTCGCTCGATGTCTTTCCTGAAAACACCTTGGCCAAATACGTGACCCAATTACCGCAACCGTTGCATTTACCTGGACGCTGGGAATGTTGACTCGTGGATATCCAATACCCTTACTCGTGGTACAACGTGCGAGCCGATGACGTGTGGTACGAGTTGACTTACGAAGGCAAAGTCACCCGACTGTCCCTCCCCGAAGGCCAATACGATAGTCCCAAGGAGTTCATGGAAAGGTTGAGAAGACTGATGCATGATAAGTCTCTACGGGTAGTGACGAATACTTCAAAACCTGTGAAAATCTATCCCTTCAGGAATCAGGTGGACTTTGATTACAACCCACACAACGACAAGGCCTGTCTCACGCTTAGCCCCAACGTGGGTGTGGTCATCAGTCCTACCCTACAACAAATGCTGGGTTTCGAAATAAACCTATTCGCTGGCCCCACCTCGCACATAGGTCACATTACGATGGATATGAAGGTGGGCATGTACGGACTCTACGTGTACTCGGGTGTGGTCGACAACCACATTGTCGGCGATGTCAACACACCTCTGTTACGGGTGGTACCCATCAAAAAGAAGTATGGAGACCAAGTCACCCAGAGTTTCAACCACGTACTCTACCTTCCCGTGCGACACACGGATATCAACACGATCACGGTGGATATAAGAGACGACACGGGACACACGGTCGCATTCGAGCGAGGGAAAGTGGTGCTGACACTTCATTTCCGACAAGCACGTTCTCCGCACTTCGTATAATGTACGTGCCTTACCAGTGCCACACGGCCAGCTATGCCGACTATTACAAGAAACAAACGGGAGGTAGCCTTCCGGTCTTTAGCGGTGCACGCATGCAACGAGGTCACGGGGTCGGGAACATACTCGGGAGCATCGTGAAAACGTTCCTGCCCCTGGTGGCACATGGAGTCAAAGCGGTAGGTAAGCAAGCGGTACGCAGTGGACTGCAATTGGCCGGAGATGTCTTGGGTGGTACCGCACCGAGACAAGCCTTGAAACGGCGGGCCAAAGAAGCAGGGAGCGTCTTGGTCGCCAAAGCCCTTAAAAGCACACCTCCGTCACAGGGCAGAGTCATTCGACGGTCAACACACCGACGAGGCACACCCCAGAAGAAGAAGAGGAAGAGAGACATCTTCGCATAATGGCATTCATCCACTCCGGGTCGAGCCCGTCTACCAACAGTGAATTGGATTTGTGGGCTATTCCTCCCACACAGACCAGTGTCGGCGATGGTCGTTGGGTAGAACATCGGCCCCTGGCTAGCCTCACGGGAACGGGACCGCTGGAATTTACCATTGAAAACAAAGATACAGCCTACCTGGATTTAGCCCACACGTACCTGTATGTGAAAGCCAAAGTGGTGAAAGGAGACGGGACGGCGATCGACAACGATGCGGCCGTAGCCCCAGTGAATCTCTGGCTGCACTCTCTGTTCCAACAGGTCGATAAACACATCAGTACGTCCACCAATACGTACCCGTACCGAGCATACATCGAGACATTATTGTCGTACGGAGAAGATGCCAAAACATCACACTTGTCAGCCGCACTGTACTACAAAGATTCACCCGGAAATATGGATGGGACCACCGCTGTCAATCCTGCGTACATAGAGCGGCGAAAGTTTGCAGCCAATAGCCACTCCGTAGATATGATGGGTCGACTGCACGCGGACCTGTTCCTGCAGGACCGCTACCTGATGAATGGTGTATCCATCAAGATCAAGTTGATCCGCTCCCCACCCACCTTCGGCTTGATGGCCGCCGGAGATATTCCCAATTACAAGATCGTCATAGAAGAAGCAGCCCTGTTTGTCCGTACCGTGGATTTACAACCTGGGGTGCTAGTGAGTCACATGGAAGCCTTATCGAAAAAACCAGCCCTGTACCCCATCCGACGCGTACAGACCAAGGTGTTCTCTGTGCCGGCCGGTACGATGATGGCCAATAGAGAAAATTTATTTCTCGGGGATCTGCCTAAACGTCTTACCCTGGCGTGCGTCACCAACACCAGTTTCAATGAAAGCTGGGCTGAGAATCCGTTCCACTTTCAACATTTCAACATCAACTTCATCAAATCCCAGCCCGGCCGTTACAACCCGATTTGGTCACCATCACTATGTGCGGAGCTACCTGCACCTGTTTACAGCCACAGGACAAAACAATCAGGACGAAGGGAATACCATCACTCGACGAGATTTTGCCCGTGGGTACACATTGTTTGCCTTCGACCTCACCCCTACCTTGGAACACGATCATCAGCTGGCCTTACTCCAGAAAGGAAACTTACGGTTGGAACTGCGTTTCTCCGTAGCTCTACCCCATACCATTAACGTGATTTGCTACGCCGAGTTTGATAACGTCATCACCGTGGATGAGCAAAGAAACATCCTGTGTGACTTCGCCAGCTAATATGGATACAGAGCAGCTCATCACCGTACTCCAGCGGGATGCCCGGGTACCCTTTCGAGGTGTGTTTCCACGCAATGTCTTTCCCACCACACCCTCTACCCCTGCGGCCTACATCCTGAATACAGACCCTCGTACTCGACCCACTGAACATTGGGTAGCTGTGTATGTGGACGCTCTGTGCCAAGGAGAATACTTTGATTCCTACGGACTTGCACCTGTTCATCCCGATTTGACCCAGTTCATGGACGAATCTACTACAGTCTGGCGCTGGAATACTAAAAGATTACAAGGACCCTTAAGTAGTGTATGCGGACAGTACTGTGTGTTTTATCTCACTCACCGGAGTAGAGGACATTCTATGCAAACGATCGTACAGATGTTTGATGATTATTCTCAAGCCGAAGACCGTGATGTACTCGTATACGACTGGACTGCCTCTCGTTTTAATGTTCATGCTCCATTTCTCTGGTTGTCTTAATCAAACACTGCAGTGTTCTTATTGTTGTTCTGACGTTGTTGTTCTGACGTTCAATAAAAGAAAATTCATGAAAACACATGACTTTTTTTATTCGGGGTGAACAAGAATGTGTAGAATAGATAAAGGGTTAACCCGTAGGCCCAGGTGTAACACTACAAAAATAGGATTGAAAAAGACTGAGTTAACGTGTAGTTTAGAGTTCTTCATTTAAGTATGAATCCTCACAAGTGCAAGTATGTCGTACTGATACCATCGGGTAGGACTTTCCGCTTGGGATAGAAAAAGGTGAAAGCGTCTCGTTGCTGAATGTACGTCCGCATTTGATGATCAGCCACACGAAACCCTCGGTTAGTACCACTAGCACTGGCCTGGCTTTGGAGAACGCCCAAGTAAAGGGCTGTGTCGATGGCCGGGTCGCGCCGGTTGACCCCTTTGCAACTGAACTTGTTGTTTCCATCTTCACCGTAGCAATAGTACGTCTTCGACGATAGGGCGATCATAGCATCTCCACTCCACTCTAGCTTGAAGAGGCCCGGCGTGCGCTTGTCGTACTGGTAATGGTCGCGTCGAGGTAGCCACTGGCCCCGTTCCGCCTCATATTGTGCACGTAATTCGGGTTTGACGAGAGACTCCCAATCAGCATTAGACACGGCCATATAGGCCGAGTCCGTGTCCATCTCCATGAGTTGCCAGCCTGATGGATTAAAATACACACCCATGAAATCATATAAAAATTGCAGCATCCTCAGCTTTGCGATCTGGTATACCATACACCCAATTTGGAGAGGTAAGTTGTAACGCGTAGTCTTCTTGGCTGAAGTGACTTCATACGTATCGTCATCGATGACGTCCACGGACCGAAACAAAGGGGAGCTGATCTTCTAGCGCGCTTGTGGAGTCGTGCAGATACTGACGTTCACGTGCCTAGCTTGGTTGGTGACGGTTTTCCCATAGTAGCCATTGCCCGTCATTTCCAAGATTCACCGATGATGGCTTTAGTAGGATCTCTATCTCCTTGACGACGGGCCGACGTCACGATGTCAGCATTCCGGGCAAAACAAGCGTTCGGTACATACTGTATCACTTGGTACACGCGTGTCACTTCGAGGCCCTGGCTCATGTACCATTGTAGCAGAGGCGTTCCCAGTAAGATTTTCTCTCCCCAAATGCTACCAATGAGCATCCGACGAGGTTGAGGTAGGCAGTGGTGTTCTTGAGCGTAGGCAGCCATGGTGTCTCCAATGTCGACCCGACTCACCAGCGTGTTCTTGAAAATAGGGTGGACACTGGGCAAATCGTGGCTTGAGATGGTCGGGTACATCGAGGTCACACTCGACAAACCCGTAAAGCTCTCCGGAACGAACGGCGTCGAAAATCTGTGGCAGAGTCAGCAGTCGGCGGTGACTGAGGGGGTACTCGCGCGCTTCAAGGAAGCGGCTTAAGTGTGGAAGGGTCTGGCACATGGTGTGAAATTCACACTCCCACATTTCGATGACCTTGTGCCCCAACTCTTTGATGTAATCTGCATTCTCCACTACTTCTGCCCGCAGTTCTTTGGCTGATTTTTCACGTCGTTCGTTGAAACGTCCAACGCTGAAATGACATTCGCGGCCGTGCCAATAGCACCCATAACGACGGGGAGTCGACGATCTCCCATCCGCTTCTCTGTGGCATTGCTTTGCTGTCGTATATAAATTCCCCGTCGATCGGCTTCCCAGTCCAACCACTGGTCAGCAAGATGTTTGTTCGGCGTACGTTGCGGTGTGAAATGCCGACCGTCCGCCAACCAGCGCGTATAATGACCACTGGGCATAGGTTCGGCGAGAGACCACAGATACAGGGCATTGGCATCAAACCCAATGATTTTGGCACAGGGTTTTCCCTCGGGAAGAGTGTTGACGTCCTTCTCGTGGTAGCGATGAAAAATAAGACTGGGTCCATCGACGATGTTCTGCTTTAAACAGTCATACAACTCCTCGTCTTTTTGTTGTATCAGTGAAAAATACTTAGGACAATCTTGAAAGAGATGGCGAAGCGCAAGACCCGGTAAACTCAAACACTCCTTGAATATGTCGACGTGCATTTCATCTCGAAAGAGTTGGGCCATTTTCTCGGCCGCTTCGAGGAAGGGAACGACATCTAAGTTGTTATAATACACGAGGAAATCTCGCATGGTCTGCATATGTTGGTCGTTCCATACCTGCTGTAGTTCCCGGTACGTTTCTTTCGAACATTCCACCTGCTTCAGATCATCGAAGAAAGCATCCCGGGATGGCAACTGGGTTTCCTCCAAGCGGTCGAGCGTCGACATATACGTATAACGGAACCTCCCTTTGGTTTGTGCACAGTCATAGGCCTTCACCCACTGGTCATAACTGTAATTGGGAGCTAAGTAGTTACGTACATCCAGGAAATGAAGTGAGGTAGTGGTAAGGGCCATATGGTTATTGATCTTTTTGATGACGGACTTGATGGAATTGGACTGGGCCAAGTAAGGGTACAGAAATTCCTTCACCATGTTGAGATCGTATCGGCCCGAACTGAACTCCAGCACAGGTAACTGGCCCAGGTATTGTAGGAAGCGGGCTTTCAATTTCTCCACACACGGCTTAGGTAATGGCACATCCTGCGGCTGAATGTCCTCGGGCTCGGACTTCGTCTCCGACTCCGTGTCCGACTCTTCTTCGTCGCTGAAGGACACATCCGGTATAGGAATACGATCGTCGAGTAGTTCCAGTACGTCTTGAAACTTGGACACCAACAGCTCTGTACTGGCCGCACTGACTTGCTCTAAATACTCCATCATGCGTGTAATCAACTCATGGGAGTCTCCCGTGGACACGAAACAGACGGGCGCAACGTCATAGCCGGGTACGTTAGTAGAAATGCTGACACTCAACGGAATATGGCGCTGCGTCCACTGCGTTTTAGCTGAAAACATGTCCATAGGTTCCAAAATGGCCTCGAAATCATAACATGCCCGGTAGGGAAAATAACGATCCTCTAGTGGTATGACCAGTCCCTCATCAGCCAGGTCTTCGAAAATAGTAGGCGTGTTATGGTATACATCGCCAGGAAATTTACGTTTCACACTATGGTCGCAATTCTTCTCGTGGCGATGTAAGTTGCTGGAGCGATGACCTGATGACATTGGGCACAACTGTAGGCTTGGGCGTAGAGGCTCATGTCGTGAATGATGGATAAATGACTCACTCCACCGTTGTCGAAGACATTGACTTTCATGGTAGAGGCGTAGCGTTCTGCTGAACGATGCACCAATTCAGCCACATAGGTATCCTCCTCCTTCGGTAGTAAACGGTATACACAGATATTGACCTGGAACAGTGTTTCCACAACATCCAAATACTTGAAGGGCACTCCACGGAACCGTCGTGGGTCTATGTCTTGTGCCGCTAGATACTCTTCCCAATAACAGTTGGCCACTCTGTCACAAGCCTGGGGATTACACTGATCCAACTGAACGGCCAAACACCGAAAGAGATATTTCTGGTCTTTGTAGAGTCCATTTTTGCCTCCCGTTAACGTATACAGACCTCGTCGACGGACCAACCAAGGTGGTAGAATAATAGGAGCGCCGATAGGATGATCTCGCATTTTGGTCACGAAAAATGTGACGTTCGTCATCATTTCTAGTCCATTTGGTGTTGGAACGTTGCGATCGCGCCTATTCCAAAGGGTCCAACGTCGTGAGTTGGTCGAGGAGTGGCTCCAGAGAAATAGCATCCGTCACCGTGAACGGCTGGTCAAATACATAGGTATTATTACTGGGATAATAATACCGTAACTGAGCCGTCTCTTTGTGTCGTAAGATGTACCCAAATGTCATATTCAACTTGAAAGCTGTCACTTGGTCTGTAAAAATGCTCTCGGCATAGGTAGGAAGAGTCGTGAGGTCCTCCAAACGGAAATTATACAAGTCCAATCGGCGACGGTGACGGTGGAAACAATGCCGTATGGTGTTCCAGTGGCGTCGGTAAATTTCACTCACAGGTCCATCCTCGGGCAAGGCTATTGGCGCTCCTGGATCGTCTGGAAAATCTTCTCCGCGTCTCATGGTACACAAGCTGAAGGTGTTCCGCTGGAGTTCAGGCTGGATTCAGGGTGGCCCAGGATTGATGCAATGCCATGAAGAACACCCACTTTTATACACCTCCACACAAGGTCCCGGATGTACGTGCGGACCGCGTCGAAAGCACAAGAGTCCCCAAGTCATCCAAGGCTCCCAATATGACCCGGATGTACGCGCGGACCGCGCCGAAAGCACACAGGAGCCCCCAAGTCATCCTAGGCTCCCAAGACAACCCACAGGTCAGTACATGCATGCACTCAATAAAAGGAACTACTTTATCGGACCGCATTACCACCAGTATTACCGCGAAAGAATAATATGACCGGAAGTGATGTCATACACCTACAGCACTAAATTGCACTCAATGACCTTTGTGCACTTCAAATGCAATCAGAGGTCAAAGGTCAATAAGGCTCTACTTGCTCCCTCTATACTACTGAGGAGTCGTGTAATACATAGCACAGTTGTTAAATCTTCCGATGGTCGTATGGTGTTCTTATGATATCCATATAACTACAAACACTAAAAACGTGCAAGAAAAAGGCAATTCATTTTGGAAAATTTCCTCGTCCAAAATACACCGTATAAAGGTAGAATGATGACTAGCCCTACGAGGAACGGACATGAAACGAAGAAATTTTTCCTTAAACATATTGGGTCCAACTTGTCAGAACTTACTCTCCGTCTCACATTACGAGGGAACGGGATTTTCGGCAATATATGGGAGCAGATTTTTCTCCGAGCCGTGAAATTTTACAAATCATAGATCTGAACATTTGATGTACATTTATATCCTGAATTTTTTTGAAAATCCAACCAAAAGTTTGGTCAAATTCACCAAAACAAATTTTCCGTCACAATTTAGCATGTTAAAATATGACGTCATAGAGGCCAGCCCCAATGTTACAACAATGCAAGCCCAAAATGCTTTGAAAATAACATGCGACGTATCGTAGATTTTCTTTGATTCTGGATAGATTTCCTTGAAATTTCAAAATAAAAATGTCTTTTGGTGGGGACAGGTCCTCATCGCAAGAAGTCATGGTTGAAACTTTTTCGCTTCGTATATATTCCAGTGAATATATATCCAACACTCATACAATGATGAATATATTACTACTTTTCCAGAAATATTTCTTCGCTGATCACTGAGGCACACTAGCTCGAGTCTTTGCTGGTTACCGTAGCATGCTCGTGCTGTTCACCGTAGCCTGTTTAGACGCACATGGTGTAATTTTTAATTAATATCAATGCCCTCGCTAATTAAATCCATTGAAGTTTGGATGACATACAAAGATCATTGAATGGGGAATAATTATGCATGATAATATCTACCGATTAGTGTCAGTTATTAGTGAAAAGAACAACTTGAAAACGAAACCTCGCTCGAAAACGGCAGTAAAAAAGGTGATGGGCCATCACCTTTTTAGGATGATGGGCCATCACCTTTTTGGGGTGATGGGGTTTGGAAAAGGTGATGACAAAATCTATCACCTAAAAAGGTGATGAAACCAGGCCATCACCATAAAAGGGTGATGAGATCAAGAACAACTTGAAAACGACACCTCGCTCGAAAACAGCATCGGTCCCCGTGTTCGTACGATATCTCAAAGTAAAAAAGGTGATGGGCCATCACCTTTTTGGGGTGATGGGGTCTGGAAAAGGTGATGACACAATCCATCACCTAAAAAGGTGATGAAACCAGGACATCACCATAAAAGGGTGATGAGATCCAGTCATCACCCTTTTAAGGTGATGAACGTGGAGTGGCCATCCTTGGTCATCATCCAAAAAAGGTGATGAAATCTCATCACCTTTCAGGGTGATGACAGATGCGTGGTCAAACAAGATCATCACATTTATAAACAGCTATATCCAAATAAATATTCGTGTCCTAAAATATATTTACCTCTACAAAATTTCTGTAATATGTCAGTTTCATTATACTGTAAATTGATATAATTTGTAATTTTACCCATATTAAAATGAATGGGAGGATGGCTCGACAGACGTAATAGGTATAAAAAGATTATTTTTTTCATTCACTTGCATTACTAATGGAAAATTTGTTTACCCCTCACCAGAAAGATAAAGATTAACTTGGAAAGTCTATGGAATTATATATGTTAATAAATGAAGAGAAATGACGTCAGAACACTTTTGAATGTTAGCGAAATTAAGCTGTTTTGGTGGAGACACGGTTGACTGAACATCTATACCGTTGTCTCTGATTGAGCGGCGACCGCTGGCAGACACATCGAGCAAGCCAGTAAATTCTGACTGGATTTTCTCGGTATATTATTTATACATATATATTATGTAAGACCATCTAATTTACAGAAATGGTTGTATGGCCTGAGTATTCAGGAGGAATCCCGCATTCATTTTAAGAGTACCATGTCAAAATGCTGCTTCAGTTACATTATACTTTCTGGCCATAGAGTAATATATAATTAATGTTGGGGAACACATTCATAAGTGCACATGCATTGTCATTTTTACAAAATACATGAGGACATCTTAAAATTTGAAAATTACTGAATTAGGTCTCTGATAAAACGACAACACGGTCGAAACCCCAGCATCTGTCATATTGTATTCTGATGTCGAAAAAGGGCGATATATTCCGCATTTGAATTCTATTTCCAATAATGATTTATTCAATGTAATAATGTCATGTAAAGTACAACACCTTGTCTGTGATGTAGCTGAGTATACTTATATAGGCTTCCAACGTTTGTAGCCTATAAACTAATTATAACCTGGATATATTCGTCCCAGCTATAACAACTATAATATTATATGATCACCTCTGTCACACAATATATATATACTAGTATAGTCTCATGAGTGTTTTCAGTTTCATTGTATTTTTATTGTCATTCCATTGTGCCATCAGCCAGTGTGGCACATTGTGCAATAAACTTGAACTCTGAACTCTGGCAAACGGAGTTCTCTCCCTTCGATCCATTGGGTGTGGCTATAGAGGGGGCTGTCATTCGATCCATTTGTAAACACGAGAAAAACTCTACCCAATCAGCAGATTAAGAGTATAGCCGGTGCTTGGGAGACATAATTCTACTATAGGTAAGTGATTTATCGATAAATAAATCAACTTTGCACGGATTTATCACCGCTCAGTAAGCCAAAATGGATAAAACGAAGTTCGTGTTGGAAACTGACCTATTCGTCATGTATACTTATACTTGGTATACTCACTTGGTATACTTGGTAGCTTATCCCTCATTGGCTAGGGCCAGGGATCTCAAACGACTCTTGAAGGATGCCACACTTGGTGCAGATACTGCTGCTTCTGGAAGCGAGTTCCAATCATCAATGACACGGTGGGAGAAGAAGCTTTGACACATAGATGTTCGAACGCGGTTCTTATGAAGTTTTCTTGAGTGGTCTCTCAGTGCAATAAATGGTATACAAAAATAAAGTTCTGGGGCCGTTTTATATTCATTGTTCAAGATTTTATAAGTCTCTACCAGATCGGAACGTCTCCGTCTATCAGAAAGTGACTGTAGTACAACCGGTTCAGGACAAAGTTTCATACTTAGGTTCCATACTGGAGAGCCATACTCTAATAACTGGCGAACAAGAGAGCAATACAGAGAAGTAACCTTCTCTTTAATAAAGTCTGTGAAGCAGTGTTTAATCATCCCTATGCTAGAGTTGGCTCTCTTAACGATGGATTCTACATGTTTTGACGATGACAGACCTTTAGACACAAAAACTCCTAAGTCTCCTAAGTATGTCGGCACCTCTCCCCACTTCCCTTATATGTGTTGTAATTTTTACCTGTATATGGCGAGATTCTGCTGGTGGACGTTTCGTCCCTGAGGCCCGCCCCCTGTACAGACCTTTTTGGTCTTTGATATATGCTGGCATTTGTGTTGATGCTGGGTCGACATCGGGCCTTACAGACTAGTCTTTTGTGTTATATGCCGTCATTTTCATCTGACGACGATACAGCTCACCAAACCCCAGTGTACGAGTTGTTACAGCGAAACAGCTCACCAATTACCAATATACGAGTTGTCAGAGCATTTCCATCATAGCTCTCTAGATTTGTATCTAATATCGCTTATGCCGGTGCTAAGGGCCGTGTGGTCATATCATCCAAGTTGCGACATCAACAGGTACAATAAAAGCGTACCTGAGATACAACACATATCACGAATCGTTAGATTCTTGGTTTGTGCTTTAGAATATGTTAACCGGAAGACTATACTGTGAAGACATGTGGCTCTGCCAGTATGTCGGCACCTCTTCCCACTTCCCTTATATGTGTTGTAATTTTTACCTGTATATGGCGAGATTCTGCTGGTGGACGTTTCGTCCCCGAGGTCCGCCCCCTATACAGACCTTTTTGGCCTTTGATATATGTTGGCATTTGTGGGAAGTTGATGCTGGGTCGACATCGGGCCTTACAGACTAGTCTTTTGTGTTAAATGCCGTCATTTTCATCTGACGACGATACAGCTCACCAATCCCCAGTGTACGAGTTGTCACAGCGAAACAGCTCACCAATTACCAATATACGAGTTGTCAGGGCATTTCCATCATAGCTCTCTAGATTTGTATCTAATACCGCTTATGCCGGTGCTAGGGGCCGTGTGGTCATATCATCCAGGTTGCCACATGAACAGGTACAATAAAAGCGTACCTGAGATACAACACATATCACGAATCGTTAGATTCTTGGTATGTGCTTTAGAATATGTTAACCGGAAGACTATACTGTGAAGCCATGTGGCTCTGCCAGTATGTCGGCACCTCTTCCCACTTCCCTTACTATATATGTTTTGTAATTTAACTTGGTCAACAGTCTTGAGAAAGGTGTTATTCAAAGTGTAAACATAGTTAATGCATTGGCGAATTCGGAGTACTACACATTTCTCTGCATTGAAATTCAACAGCCACTTTTTAGACCAAGCTGCCAAGGCATTGAGATCATTTTGGATCTTTTCAGTCTTCATTAGAGTTAGCTTTGTTGTACAATTTAGTGTCATCAGCGAACATTTTGGCGGTATCGGAAACTTCTGAAGGTAAGTCATTGACGTACAACAGGAATAAAATGGGCCCAAGAATGGTACCCTGTGGGACACCACTGATAACGTTCCCCCAAGAGGAGACACCGTTCCGAAGAATCACCTTCTGTCGCCTACCAGATAAAAATGATGTCCACCAAGATAATACATTTCCATGTATTCCCAACTGTTCAAGCTTATATATGAGACGTTGATGAGGAACGGAATCGAATGCTTTAGCGAAGTCCAAGTAAATAACATCTGTGCTCTCGCCTTTGTCTAAAGTTTCTGTCCAGTCTGCCAAACACTCAAGAAGTTGACTCACACACGAACAGGAGCCCTGGAATCCATGCTGTTCACACGAGATCAAGTTATTTTTATGTGCGTGGGACCACAATGAGTCCAAAACTATTCGCTCAAGTAGCTTACAAATCCGACTTGTGAGTGAAACTGGTCTGTAGTTCTTAAGTTGAGTCCTAGACCCCTTCTTATGCAATGGACATACATTAGCGTCTCTCCAGTCTTGTGGCACATCACCGGACCTAACTGATAATTGGAATATGTGAGCTAATAGTTTGTCGAATTCAAGAACTTCGTGGAGAACATTTACATGAATACCATCGGCTTCGCTGGCCTTATTGTTCTTCAGTCTCAGAAGTTTCTCTCTCACTAACTCTGGGGTAATCTGAATGTCATGTAGGGAAGAGAACTGTTGTTCTACATTATTTTCCCAGTTGTAAAATATCAAATGAGATAATGAAGGTTTAGACTCATTCATATTTTGATTAGGTTATTAATAATATATGTATCTATTTCAGTTTTTACATTTATCTAAATCAGTTTTGGAAAGTTTACTGTAATGTTAGTTCCAGGGTTTGATTAGTACATGGCCAGCATATCTCTACTAATTGAGCGGAAGCCAGGAAGTTCTGACGGCTTACAAACCGCCGTTTATAATTGAAGTGGTCGAGGAAACACAGATCAGTGAGATATCTGATAATTAATACAGTGTCTGTTAGACCAAGTGGTTAGCACTTCAAGATTTAATTGTACTCTCAAATATAGTTTGATTCACGCGGCGTATTATAGAAACACGTATATATACAATTGTCTTCTGTTAAATGTTAAATGTGGATTAAGCAATAGATAAGTATTTGTACAGTAGCAGGGTGATTGAAAGAGTCCACAGCTGTGCTTAATTAACAACCAGTGGCAAGTGTTTATTCCGGCAGGTCCCTAATTAACTGTTTGGGTCCTGTTAGTTAAGAGTTTCGTACCAGCCTATGTGAAGTGTTTTATTTACTGGTCTGTATAAAACCATGGTGTTTTGTACAATGATTTAGACTAGACTTGAACAACTGTCTCCCTTGAGCATGGCATCGCTCATTGTAAGAAGTGAAATGTTCGTATACATGTATGTTCGTATACTGTACGTACAAGCCATGCTTGCTATGTTACCAGCGAATAAATGCGAGTTTATTGTGAAGAAACATCGATCTTGTGTCAAATCTTTAGAGGCAACTCTAGAGTCGAACGAGCACTTCTGGTACAGGGTTATATAGAGATCATCCCCGTGTCTATCACCTTTACGTAACAGCTGATCGGACACTAAAATTCTATATTGGCGGCCCCGACGAGACAAAGAAATCAAGATTGATGAGGCAAAGCAGGTATGGCGGAGCAACCGATCCGTGCCCACGAATTACAGGAGATCGCATAAGATAACAGCATTGATAAATTCTGTACGTGAGGACAATGCGGTCAGTGAGAGAGTACGGTTGTATTGAGAAAAATTACGGGACTAATCCCCAACCCACGACAGAGGTGTGAATTCGTGATATCCGACTTGAGGGCATCGAGCTGTTGGACTGTGCACTGTGCTATCATGACACGGACTTCTCAACTTTCTCCAATCTACCATCATGTAGTTTTTGCGATCTTTGATAGCGTGCTGCAAACGATTGCGTTTGGCACTTTGTGTTCCAGAAAAGGTAAAATGGGCCTATGGGACATGCTATTGATTTGACGCAGAACTGTACGACGGTGCTGGATTACGGCGGAGATGTCATGGAGATGTGGACTACAGCAGCAGTTCAGCAGGCTTGATGCCTGTAAAAACAGATAAGTTTTCGTCACACCTTTACCCTTCCCTTCTGGCATAATATTAAAGATGTTTGGTGATATGATGCGGGCAGGTGCCAACCACGCCTGGCACCAACGGAGAGGCGGACAAGGAGTATCTGTCAACGCCCCCTAAATGAACAACGAAGTGTCCGGCCCCATCATCGACAGTAACCGACGAAAATATAGACCAGGACAACCAGATTGAGATCTAAATTTTTTTTTAAATTCATTTGTGTTCGATTTCGCGTAAAAGTGTGTATTTTCATATTGTCGTTCTTGGTGACGTGACAACGTGTACCAGAAAGCCAAGGACAGAGTCCTTTCCGTGGAACAGTATATCTACAGGTATAGTTTGATTCATTTCATTTAACAGGTAGATGGCCGTAGTGATTGAAAAGATAACTGTCTTGTGATATATTCTCTGCCTGGACTTCCCTGAACTTTCTGCTTGACGTTGTGAAATTCCCACTGATCGAAAATAGAACGTGTGATGAACAGTATATAAATTTACAGGAATGGGTCATACCCTTATGAACTCAAAGACAATTTACTTAGATAACTTTCTCGGAACATTTTGGACTGAATCCTCAATCAGGTTGGTAACATATATTGAGCAATCATGTTATATATATACCATAATAGTGCCTTATATGAATTGTTGATATCTCTCGTATATTGTGCATGTTTTGTTTAAGTATGGATAATACTGCATGCCCAATGGTGAAATTGGTAGATTATATGAATTCCTTGGTGACTGGTAAAGTTAGTAAATTGCAGTTTGGTAAATCTAGCTTCTGAAGTTTTCACGATAATATTGTGAAGTAATTCCACAATGATTTTTATTTTATTAGGATGTTATCGCGATTAGTTGCCATAATAGTGTTAGCTGGTAAGCTAAAATACGTAACGTAATATTGGCTGAATAGAAATAGAATTATCGCGTACATGATCGACAGGTCCTACACTGAGTACATGTACATGTAAGTACTAGTAGCTTGAAGTCTATGGAAGCCTGTTCGCGTTCATTGACGAACCATCATAATTCCCGATTCGGCTATGAGAGCCTGGATGTCGTGAAGTTTTGTGATTAGTTGTTTATTTTGGATCCTCAGATATAAGTCTAAGATAGTGGATGACAAATTGGTTTCAATTAACGCGTATTGACAACTTTGTAAGTGAATACATATTGTGTCCAGTTAACCATGAATCTCTAGCTTTCATTATGAGTAACACGTAAATTCCAAATTTTAATCCTTGCGGATGAAGTACTGTATATTACATTAGCGCAGGCGATGCTAGAGAAATCCGATACTTGAGTGACAGTTATGGAGGACTGTTTGAGACATAACTACCTAACTACAGAATGATTGTGTCTATGGTGAATATTTTTATAAAGACATTGTTGGTGTACGATATTTGAGAGTGTTTGGTTGCAATTTTCAATGATTTCTAACAAGTTCAGTGAACGCGATTGATTTGGATATTTCGGTAATCCGGTGGTCTGCATTATTGACATACATCAGTAGAGTTTGAAAATAAGCCAGCTGAATCAAAATCTGTTAGTTGATTTCGGAACCTATTCTAAATTTTATGTTGAAAGACCATCTAGTAATTCTTGCTAAGGAGATAAGATTATATTTATTTGAAGGCAATTTCGTTGATGTGGAGGCAGATGCCTAATGAAATCCATATCGTTTGTTTTGTATTACCATAATGACCTGTGAGGTTATAAAGTTGGTAACATTGTGTAAGGGTGCGCTGATTTAGTTGGATATTTTGAGAATGTCCATGGAATATGAGACGATATGACTATCAAGTTAGGCTGTGCAACTGTTGCTAATGAGGCGCTCTTACTTGATAAATTTTTCGGTAGTCGTGATGTCTGATTAAGCTTGAATTTGGATTGAGCATCGCTATGCTAACATAGTCAATTCTCGCTGATAACTATGATAGTTATGATTTATTTTAGACATTTTTCTCGGTACTGTCGTTCATTACTGTAGTTGGTCAAGATGTTTCGATTAAGTCGACGTGATCGTTCCTATTCGACTTTCTTCTGGATGATATTGTACATAACGAACCTTGAATTTGTCTGTCCGCTAGATGAGCATTGAGTAGTGTGTTATTTTGGCTAATGCACTTTTGATTTTACTGTTGGGTACCGCGCGAAGGGCTGTTGAGCCATGCCTAGAATGGCTGTTGAGCCATGTTTAGAAGGGCTGCTGAGCCTTGCATTTTTGAATAATGCATTTATGAGTTTTGAATACCACGTGAAGGGCTGATAGGCCATGGCGTGCCGTATACGAAGGGTTGATGGACCATGTTTGTTTGTTTGTTTTTGGATGCCGTATACGAGAATATATGGCTGCGCACATGTGACTTGTGGCGCATTAGCAATGTTGGGTCACGTGATTTGTAGTATTTCCGTGGGGATCGCGAGAAATTAGCTTCAAGTTCAACTGGGCAGTATTCTGCTAACAAAGTTTATACTTGTGAATTTGGTGACCAACATAGATTATTTTTGTCATAACGGCATGTTGTACGTCATGCATTGATGCGATTTGGAACTAAAGCGTTGATATTATAATATAAAATTATGCAGTAACACCTAGGCATATTACATGTATATCTACTCTGACCGATCGGATAGAGTGAGTGATATATGTTGTCGGGGAGTCTTCTTCTCTGCTGTGTTCCGATGGGACGGTTAATTTAAATCCGTCATTTTATTTGGCTTTGGCCAATCCTTCCCAAGTTTCATGTTTTGAATTGAGGTTAGAGTTTATCTTTATGCCCTTGTGTGAGATTCGGGATTGAATATTGTTTGAATCCTGCATCTTATTTGATTATAACATGTCTTTATTAAATCTGAGCATTTAGTTATGTAATCGTGTAACTGCATGTTAAGCATGGTGGTATAATCACATTTTTAAATTCGATATTTGAATTTTCTCAACCTTCAATTGACATTATATTGGAGGGAGGGTGTGTGAAATTTCAAGTGAATGTTACAGGAGTGCACGCCTTAAAGACATTTATTTGGTTTCATATTTCCCTGACCATCCTTTTAATGGCTTATGTTCACCTAGTATTAATTCATGATTTGATAAGTTTGCTTTTGTTTTGTTCGAACATTTTTCATTTTCATTCTTTGGTATCTGGATATTGGAAAGAGAGTTAAATGTCATCCCTGCAGGATGGACATGTAACTTCCGGTGGGAAGGATGTGTAAAATATCAAATGAGATAATGAAGGTTTAGACTCATTCATATTTTGATTAGGTTATTAATAATATATGTATCTATTTCAGTTTTTACATTTATCTAAATCAGTTTTGGAAAGTTTACTGTAATGTTAGTTCCAGGGTTTGATTAGTACATGGCCAGCATATCTCTACTAATTGAGCGGAAGCCAGGAAGTTCTGACGGCTTACAAACCGCCGTTTATAATTGAAGTGGTCGAGGAAACACAGATCAGTGAGATATCTGATAATTAATACAGTGTCTGTTAGACCAAGTGGTTAGCACTTCAAGATTTAATTGTACTCTCAAATATAGTTTGATTCACGCGGCGTATTATAGAAACACGTATATATACAATTGTCTTCTGTTAAATGTTAAATGTGGATTAAGCAATAGATAAGTATTTGTACAGTAGCAGGGTGATTGAAAGAGTCCACAGCTGTGCTTAATTAACAACCAGTGGCAAGTGTTTATTCCGGCAGGTCCCTAATTAACTGTTTGGGTCCTGTTAGTTAAGAGTTTCGTACCAGCCTATGTGAAGTGTTTTATTTACTGGTCTGTATAAAACCATGGTGTTTTGTACAATGATTTAGACTAGACTTGAACAACTGTCTCCCTTGAGCATGGCATCGCTCATTGTAAGAAGTGAAATGTTCGTATACATGTATGTTCGTATACTGTACGTACAAGCCATGCTTGCTATGTTACCAGCGAATAAATGCGAGTTTATTGTGAAGAAACATCGATCTTGTGTCAAATCTTTAGAGGCAACTCTAGAGTCGAACGAGCACTTCTGGTACAGGGTTATATAGAGATCATCCCCGTGTCTATCACCTTTACGTAACAGCTGATCGGACACTAAAATTCTATACAGTGAAAAGGCTCTTCAGGTTCTTGTGTCATAACTGACAGAAAAAAATCATTTAGAACATTTGCCTTTTCACTGTCCTCGCGAACTGTTCGGCCTGCATGTTCTAAAGTTTCTACAGCGGATGTGGATCTTGTAAAATGACGGGCATAATTGAAAAAACGTTTGGGATTTTCCTTGATTTGATCGACTAATTTGTTCTCGTAGTCCGCTTTAAGCTTTGTTCACAGTTTCGCGTACATTGTTTCTCTCCAATTCATACAACTCTTTATGAACTGACAGCCCAGTTGATCTAGCTTTGACGAAAGCCTTCCTTCTCTTCCTTTTCCACTTCCTGATGGAACGATAACGAGTCCATGGAGGTTTATTCCTCACACCAGATTTCACATATTTGTGTGGGACATATTTCTCTACAAGCCTATTATATTCCCATTTGAACACTTCCCATTTATGCTGTACACGTTTCTCAGACAGATAAAGGTCCCAATCCAAGTCCTTAACTTCTTGGTTAAAGTTGTCATAATCACCTTTGGAGAATAAATACACTTTTCGACTTCCACAAGATATTCTTGGTACTAATAATGTTAAGGTAGCATCTGTCCGTCTGTGATCACTAGCACTAAAACCTTCCTCAACGGCTACACAGTCAACAAGATCCGGGTTTCCGGTGATGACTAAATCATCAATATTGTTATTCCTTGTAGGAGAATCTACTAACTGTAGTAGAAAGTTATCTTCTAAAGTGTTCAGGAAAAGTTTTGATTCTTGTGTTGCACCCTCCATATTTTCCCAATTAACATCTCTCATGTCCAAATCGCCAAACAGGATCAGGTTCTCTGTATTAGTAGAGTCAATCGACTTACAAATAGACTGTACATTAGGTAATTTACCTAAATCCGGGTGGTAGGCGGCCCCTACCAACATTGAAACTTGAGGACGTGGTTCGATAGTTACCTAGACAATTTCTGCATCAACATCACCAGCTGTATACCTTACCGGGTTAAGGTTCCGTTTAATAAATAGTGCAGCACCACCATGGTTTTCATTCACATAAGTTCCTTCCTCATAAATACAATTTTCTGTTAGTCACAAAAACTTCATAGTCCTCTGGAGCATATTCATTTTGCACGTCAATAGAATCATCAAACCATGTTTCAGTAACAGCGATAATATCATAATCGTGCTCACAACAAAAATCGCTGAAATCAGCCAGCTTCCCCAATAAGCTCTGTGCATTAAAGTGAGTGCATTTGATAGGAAAAAACTCTTTACCTTTCTGAACATAAGACGTGCGAGTGTGTGAATATTTACAAGGAGTCTCTTCGTTGTTTACATCGTTGTGGTTGGACTGGCCTCCGCTGTGCTCCACTGGGGTGCTACGACTGAAGGACTGGTTGGCATCCGAAACTGAAATTGAGGGCTGAATGTCTGCCGGAGGAATGGACTGGGGTTCTGTGGGGGAGAAAGCATGCGGCCCCCTGGTGGTGTGAAGCTCATTCTTATGAAGGGGCTGGGAGAAGGAAGATTGGTTCAATTGTAAGTGAGATTTGCTGGATATCTGGGTCGGAGGGTGCCTTGGTTCGGAGGGCCCGCCGGAGTCTGGGGTCTCTGAATTCTGGGTTGAGGAGCCATTCGAATCAGTCGATTCCCTCTTATCCTCCAATTTGGATCTTCTAATCTGCGGCGCTGAACTTCTTCTCTTAACTTTTACACTTCTCGCCTCTGGAGTTGTGTTAGGTCTGCATTGATAAAGACTCGTCTCCGGTCGAATGAAACCCCCACAGCCTCTCTAACGTTAGGACCACTCCGTACTGCTTCTTTTTTCTCGTCTTCTGAATTTAGTATTATTCGAAGAGGTCGAGCTCTGTTAGAACCATCATCATTCTTGGAGGGGGGGGGGAGGGGGGATAGACGTTGGGTTTTCTCTGGGGTACTATCCACCTGTATAGTTTGAAATAGCTCTGTAACAAAGGAATTATCTGACACACCTTCATTCTCTGGTAAACCGCGAACTACTAGGTTATTTTTCCTTCTTTCTTTTTCATCAGATTCTTCGCGGACTAGTGATATTTCTTTTTCCAGAATATCCATGTCTCTATACACCCCTTTAAACTTGTTTAAACCCAATTTCAACCCAGGCGCTATCTCCAGATGATTTGTCCGCTTTCATGGTGACCTGCTCCTCTAAAGAATCCAGCCTCAATGACATAGAGCTTAAATATGCTGCACATCTTTCCTCTATTTCCTTGTCAGTGCGAATTGCCTTCAATGCCGGTCTCAGACAGGTTAAACAGAACCATTGTGTTTGATCTGAAGTTTTAGACAGAGCGTCATAGGATTCGGGGGACACATTCAAATAGGATATACAGAACACCAAATCACACCGGCCACATATCATCAGCTCTTCATCGTCATCCACAAAGTTCACACAACATATTGAACAAGTCCATACGTTTTCATCGTCCTCTTACATAACTCTTATCTTTCTCGTTGCTTCTACTTTTGCTTTTACCGCCTTTGTTTACATTTCCTGACTGGGCGCCGCCATCTTGTTTTCCTTTCTGATCCGATCTCGTCATTCTGCTAGAGTTCGTTTTGTTAGGATCTGCCATCGATATTACCCCGAAAAAAGATGATTCTGTGGCCTAAACTATAATAATAATAATAATAAACTTTATTTTTAGTCGATGACCTGTTCGGCCAAGAAGGCCGATCTTCCACAGGGTCGACTGCATATACACAAGACATAATGGACAAAGACAAACATAAAAACATACATGAAATAATGATGGTAATACGAATGACAAATCCGTGCAAGAATGTGACTAATTGAATACTGACTAGTTTTAACACATTATAAAATAAGCATGTAGCAGATTAAATATTTGATACCAGATATTCATAATACTTTGATTTAAAACTCTTAAGCGAGGGGGCGCTTCGTATTTCAACGGATAGTCCGTTCCATAAAACAGCTCCGGAGTACGACAAACTTTTCTTAAATAATTCAGTTCTCGCCCTCGGCAGACAAAAATTGTTTTTTGTCGTTGAGCGTAAAATGCGGACAGTAAAATTTCCGAATAGGCTAAAAAGATCAGACAAATAACTAGGACAAAATTTGTTAAAAATCTTATACATTTGTATCCCCGTGTGATATTTCAGTCGATCCTTCAATGGAAGCCATCTTAATTTCTTAAAAATTGGGGCAGTGTGATCATAACGATCAGCACCTTGTACCAGTCTCACTGCTTGTTTTTGTAGCCTGTATAGTTTTAGTAGATTGGTATGGTCACAATTTCCCCAAACAATACAACAATAGTCAAAAGTAGGTAAAATATAACTGTTATAAAAAGCTTTTCGGGCACACAAAGGCAATAAGTTTCGAATACGCCTGAATAGCGCCAACTTTTTAGATAATTTTCCACAAATATAATCAACGTGTGTGGTCCACGAAAAGTTACAGTTTAGATACACTCCTAAAAGCTTTTCGTTTTCAGTTTTGGCCAAGGGTTCGTTATTGTAAGTTAGATCAATATTACTTTTGGGCAAGTAGGCTCGTTTTTGGTGAGACGTGAATAGCATTACTTTTTGTTTTCTTAGCGTTAACTAACATTCTGTTAGCTCTACACCAATTTGAGAGCTTTTGGAGGTCTATAGACAATCTATTTTCAAGTTCACCAATGCTATTACCTGATGTGTAGAGCGTGGAATCATCAGCATACATATCGATGTTATTATCTAAGTACAACGGCAAATCATTAATGAAAATGAGAAAAAAACAAAGGTCCTAATATAGACCCCTGAGGTACTCCACAAGTCACCGAACGCGAATTGCTGTAAACTCCACAGACCGTTACCATTTGTTTACGATTTTGCAAATATGAATCGAAAAAATTTAAAGTTCCTTTTGAACAACCATAATAGTCAATTTTCTGAAGAAGGATTCTGTGGTCGACAAGGTCAAATGCCTT
>JAVTVY010004745.1:0-40484 GCA_036873755.1 Hanleya hanleyi
TCATCTCGCGCACTCGAGAACTAGTCTAACAAGTATAACATTACTAGGGAATAAGAGATCTCACGCTCCAAGCCATCCTGAAAACAAAAAGCCACTTGGAAGAGGATATTGAGTTTCCGTCATGCCGACCCTTAACGTGGGAAAGCTCCAAATGGCCAATATCGACATGGTCAACCATTAACATCGTAAGGACAATTGCGATGTTAAGAGCCGACATGTTGATTATCATGAACAAGCGTATCATACACACCCCGTCACACGGGACATTATTATTAACACATGTGTAACAGATAGCCCAGCACACTGGACACCATCATGATCACATGTGTTATAGATATCCCGGTACACTCCACATCATTCGCAACACATGACATAGATACCCCGTCACACTGGACACAATCAGGAACACATGTGCCATAGATACCCCGGCAGACTGGACACCACAAAAAACACATTTTTCATAGATATTCCGTCGCAATCAGGAACACATGTGTCATAGATAACCGATCACACTGGACACCATCAAGAACACATGTGTCATAGATACCCCGTCAAACTGGACACCACCAAGAACACATGTGTCATAGATACCCCGGCACACTCCACATCATTAGGAACACATGTGTCATAGATACTCCGTCCCACTGGATACCATCCGGAGCTCATGTGTCATAGATACCCAATCACACTGGACACAATCAGGAACACATGTGTCATAGATACCCCGGCACACTGGACAACATCAGGAACACATGTGTCATAGATACCTCGGCACGCTGGACACCATCAGGAGCCCATGTGTCATAGATGCCCAAGCACACTGGACACAATCATGAGCACATGTGCCATAGATACCCCGTCACACTGGACACCATCAGGAGCACATGTGCCATAGATATCCCGGCACACTGGACACCATCAGGAGCACATGTGTCATAGATACGCCGTCACACTGGACACAATCATGAGCACATGTGTCATAGATACCCCGTCACACTGGACACAATTAAGAGCACATGTGTCGTAGATACCCCATCACGCTGGACACAATCCCGAGCACTTGTGTCATAGATACCCCGGCGCACTCCACATCATTAGGAACACATGTGTCATAGACACCCCATCACACTGGACACCATCAAGAACACATGTGTGATAGATACCCCGGCACACTGGATACCATCAAAATCACATGTGTCATAGATACGCCGACACACTGGACATTATCACGAACACGTATGCCATAGATACCATGTCGCACTGGACATTATCATTTACATGTGTGTCATAGATAACCCCCTCGCACTGGACACAATCATGGACACGTGTGTCATACACACCTCCTCACACTGGACATTATTATGAACACATGTGTCATAGATACCACGTCACGCTGGGCTTCATTAGGAACACTATCATGAACACGCCTATCATATACACCCCGTCACACTGGACATTATTATGAACACATGTGTCATAGATACCTCGGCACGCTGGACACCATCAGGAGCACATGTGTCATAGATACCCCGTCACACTGGACATCATCAGGAGCACATGTGCCATAGATACCCCGGCACACTGGACACCATCAGGAGCACATGTGTCATAGATACGCCGTCACACTGGACACAATCATGAGCACATGTGTCATAGATACCCCGTCACACTGGACACCATCAGGAGCACATGTGCCATAGATACCCCGGCACACTTGACCCAATCAGAAGCACGTGTCATAGATACGCCGTCACACTGGACACCATCAGGAACACATGTGTCATAGATACCCCGTGACACTGGACACAATCAAGAGCCCATGTGTCATAGATACCCCGTCACACTGGACACAATTAAGAGCACATGTGTCGTAGATACCCCATCACGATGGACACAATCACGAGCACTTGTGTCATAGATACCCCGGCACACTCCACATCATTAGGAACACATGTGTCATAGATACCCCATCACACTGGACACCATCAAGAACACATGTGTGATAGATACCCCGGCACACTGGATACCATCAAAATCACATGTGTCATAGATACGCAGACACACTGGACATTATCACGAACACGTGTGCCATAGATACCATGTCGCACTGGACATTACCATTTACATGTGTGTCATAGATACCCCCTCGCACTGGACACAATCATGAACACGTGTGGCATACACACCTCGTCACACTGGACATTATTATGAACACATGTGTCATAGATACCACGTCATGCTGAGCTTCATTAGGAACACTATCATGAACACGCCTATCATATACACCCCGTCACACTGGACATTATTATGAACACATGTGTCATAGGTACCACGTCACACTGGTCATTATTATGAACACATGTGTCATAGATACCACGTCACACTGGACATTATCATGAACACATGTGTCATCGATACCACACCACACTGGACATTATCATGAACACATGTATCATAGATACCACGTCACACTGGACATTATCATGAACACATGTATCATAGATACCACGTCACACTGGGCATTATCATGAACACATGTGTCATAGATCCCACGTCACACTGGACATTATTATGAACCCATGTGTCATAGATTCCACGTCACACTGGTCATTATTATGAACACATGTATCATAGATACCACGTCACACTGGACATTATCATGAACACATGTTTCATAGATACCACGTCACACTGGACATTATCATGAACACATGTGTCATAGATACCACGTCATGCTGGGCTTCATTAGGAACACTATCATGAACACGCCTGTCATATACACCCCGTCACACTGGACATTATTATGAACACATGTGTCATAGATACCACGTCACACTGGACATTATTATGAACACATGTGTCATAGATACCACGTCACACTGGACATTATCATGAACACATGTGTCATCGATACCACACCACACTGGACATTATCATGAACACATGTATCATAGATACCACGTCACACTGGACATTATCATGAACACATGTATCATAGATACCACGTCACACTGGGCATTATCATGAACACATGTGTCATAGATCCCACGTCACACTGGACATTATTATGAACCCATGTGTCATAGATTCCACGTCACACTGGTCATTATTATGAACACATGTATCATAGATACCACGTCACACTGGACATTATCATGAACACATGTTTCATAGATACCACGTCACACTGGACATTATCATGAACACGTGTGTCATACACACCTCGTGACACTGGACATTGTTATGAACACATGTGTCATAGATACCACGTCACACTGGGCATTATTATGAACACGTATGTCATAGATTCCACGTCACACAGGACATTATCATGAACACATGTGTCATAGATACCACGTCACACTGGACATTATCATGAACACATGTGTCATAGATACCACGTCACACTGGACATTATTATGAACACGTATGTCATAGATACCACGTCATGCTGGGCTTCATTTGGAACATGAATTCGTGTTATGATGTAGACTATCAATATTATTCATGGGGTTGTGGTCCTGAATGTCGTTTATTCTTTTCCTCTCGAAAGCAATTTCATATTATGTGCCATTAATATGATAGAAAATAAATAAATTTATCAAATTAAAGCCCATTTCAATCGGTTCGCAATATAGTCTCATGCTCGTCATTGATAACCCATGTTTGCTGCAAATTTGGGGCAAATCCGTTGAAAGTGCTGGGAAGTTAGGAAACTAAATACCCAAGGGAAGATGAGAATGCAACTGGGTTAACATTCATAGCTGGGGTACCTCAAAGATCGCTTTTATTCAGAACAACCCTGAACCAAACGAATTATTATAGATAACAACTTCTTGTTGATTAACTGGTGACGCGCCGCTGTAGTTATTAACAACGTTTTCAACGCTTTTCTACCATAATTCGTTTGGTTACAGGTTTGGTTTCCAACTTCTAAATTGCCTCTTAAAGAAAGTAATTTCATTTAGTATATGCTTTACTATCTCCATCAATCCACTGACCAGTATTATAGATTAATTATCTCTTTTTTTATTGTATACTGCTATATAGGCTTTTGTCCCCGTTTTTGTGCAAGGGCTAATTAGTCCTAATTAATTAAGGCGTATTAAGAAAGTTTCCAATGCTTCAACCAATACAGTATTTTAACGTCAGTTAATTAAACATCTATCACAATGAGCGAGCTTTTATACTGTTGCACAGTAGGAGGCGTCGTGTCGTGATGACTTCTACATGGACCTGTATTTCACTTGAAGAGGGTATGAGGCCAGAGCATGTGCCAAGAAGTTGATACATCATATTTCAAGGTCGGACATTCCAAGTTCTCCCGGATAAAAGGGCACGTTACCCCCAATATCTCTCACATTAGAGAATACCAGATACAACTGAAGGTAAGCTTTTCAATAATTTGCCAAGTAACAGTTTTTTATTTATTGTGGACTCCACATATGCAATGAGCAATATGCAAATCTGGATAATAACTCATTCTTGTGTTTAAGCACGTGTCTCTGTCACTGATTTGCACGAGTACCTGTGTCAAATACTTTTAATTTTCACCCGAAATAGAGCTAACAAGCAGCCAGAGGATGCTAGGTCCCCCGCCAAAATGGCAGCAATATTTATAAGCGCTGTCGGTTTCAGAAGATATTCATGAGGATGGCAACAGCTACTTCACAGGCGTAAGAAGCAGAGGGGTCTTTCCACCTTCCCAGGTTTTGAGATCAACTCCGAATGGCTGACTGAATGTTGATTGCTACTGTAATATATTTTCTTTACCATGTAGCATGAAAATTATGTAACCGAAATGCAACCCCAAGAGACAATTCATGGCATATTATCTGCAAACTAAATTTGACAATAATATGAAGGCATCCTCAACCTATTGCCCAGAAACCAAATTTAGACTTTGCCACAAGGAGTCACCACCTGTAGGTGCAAGCAGGCAAAACACAATCTCAAATGACATCTCATGTCATGGTATCGGCATATGAACTTTGAGACTCTGAAGAGGGGTCCTCAAGTTATTGCCGGTACTAGATGCCCACCGGTGTTAATGTTATTTGGGTCGGGTCACATATGAATACAAAATTTGAGAATAATCTGATGAGCAGTTGCCAAATTATTGCCCGGAAACAAATTTTTCCACCAGGAGACGCCACCTGTAGGCAGAAGCGGGAAAAATACAATCCCAAGGAACATGGTATCGTGGGGACATCTGCATACCAAATTTGAGAAGAATCCGATGAGGGTCCTCAAGTTATTGCCCAGAAACCAAATTTAGATTTTGACACCAGGTGACGCCACCTCTAGGCGCAAGTCAGTGAAATGCATTATCAAGCGACATCTTATGTCACGTTACATTCATACAAAATTTGAGAAGAATCCGATGGTCAGTTCTCAAGTTATTACCCGGAAACGAATTTGTGATGTTGCCACCAGGTGGCGCCACCTGTGAGTGCAAGTGAGCGAAAGGCAATCCCAAGCAACAGCTCCTGGCATGGTAAATGCATGCCAAATTTGAGAAGAATCCGATGAGCCGCAACGTTTCTCATGTTACCCAGAAAGGTACATATGTAGGATATTTCAAAGAAATTCGACCAAGTGTTTCTAAGTTATCACTTGCAGCATGGAATAATGGAATGAACTCTAGTGGCGCCACCTCCGGGTGGATTTTGCTGAAACGCATCACCAACGGTGTTTTGTCGCAGGGAATGCATTTACCAAATTTCGAAGAAATCCGACAAATTGTTCGAAAGTTATCGCTCGCGAAGGATATGAACAAACATGAACGGACATGCATTAAAGATTGGAATAAGACCCAGTGGCACCACCTACAGGCGGATCTTGCTGAAACGTAATACCAGCGACGTCTTGTCGCAAAGAATGCAGATGCCAAATTTCGGAGGAATCCGACAAAGCATTTCGGAGTTATCGCTTACGCAGTGTTTGCACGGACATGCACTAAATATTGGAACAAGACCCAGTGGCGCCACCTACAGGCGGATCTTGCTGAAACGTAATACCAACAGACGTCTTGTCGCAAAGAATGCAGATGCCAAATTTCGGAGGAATCCGACAAAGCATTTAGGAGTTATCGCTTATGAAGCATTTGCACGAACATCCACGGACATGCACTAAAGATTGGAACAAGACCCAGTGGCGCCACCTACAGGCGGATCTTGCTGAAACGTAATACCAACAGACGTCTTGTCGCAAAGAATGCAGATGCCAAATTTCGGAGGAATCCGACAAAGCATTTAGGAGTTATCGCTTACGAAGTATTTGCACGGACATGCACTGCACTAAAGATTGGAACAAGACCCAGTGGCGCCACCTACAGGCGGATCTTGCTGAAACGTAATACCAAGAGACGTCTTGTCGCAAAGAATGCAGATGCCAAATTTCGGAGGAATCCGACAAAGCATTTAGAAGTTATTGCTTACGAAGTATTTGCACGGACATGTCCGTGCATGCACGGACACATAGAAGCAAGACCCCAGTGGCGCCACCTACAGGCGGATCTTGCTGAAACGTAATACCAAGAGACGTCTTGTCGCAAAGAATGCAGATGCCAAATTTCGGAGGAATCCGACAAAGCATTTAGAAGTTATTGATTACGAAGTATTTGCACGGACATGTCCGTGCATGCACGGACACATAGAAGCAAGAACCATTTTAAAGTCCCCGGCCGCGTTGCGGCGGGGGACAATAAAGCGGTATCTAGGTCAGGCAAGCAAATCTGGTATTTAGTGAATACGCATATTACGTTAGTATGTTTCTTCAAAATTGTTTGAAGTTGAGCAAAATGTGACCAAGATTTGTTCTCTAAGATAAATACTGCGCTAGTTCTCATGCTTGAATGACCACAACTCAGCTTCATCTTTTTGTCAGCTAGTTTGATCCTACGAGTGGGTGGTCCTATACCTTATACACACCTAGAAACTAATACAGATCAACTGCCTTCGTACGTGAAAAATAATGAGGAAGGAAATACGAATTTAGCAGGAAGTACTTTCGCACCATTCGATATTTTGCAGTGATAGAGAGAGGGAGAGAGAGAGAATTAAGGTTTACCCTATCTGGCCTGGGCTTTTTGGGACCTGCCCAGGCCTGGGGTGGGGGAGGGGAACGAAATGCCCCCCCCTAATAATTTCTCTTACCCCTTGAGCTATGGGGCTGAAACTTATCACACTGTACCCTTGAGTCAAGCTCTACCACAAAATGTAAAAACAAAGTCCAAGATGGCCGCTTTGATGACGTCACAGTGACGTCATTTTCAAAAACAGAATTTTTTGGGCGATTTTTCGGTCAGATTTTCCGAATTTTTTATTTATGCAATTTCTCCACCAGAACTGCATGATAAACTAGTAAATATTAATGTGATGTGAAATAAAATAGTTTTTGCCCACTTTTCGTTGCGGAAAAGCAGAAATTTGGAAGAAATATGACAAAAACATCACTTTTCTGGTACCCCAAGTGGCCGCCATCTTGAGTTCACCCAAGATCCTCTGCGCGGGGTGTTATGCAAATAGGCCAAAATAACCCCAATACGATAAACTATACAGTCACGGAGTTTCAGCTCTCCAGTTGTTGTCGTTCCAGAGATAGCACAGAAAGTTTGGCCAGGCCAGGTAGGGTTAACGCCGCGTGTTTTTCAGTGAAAATACAAATACAGTTTCTAACGAGCTTACATAATTTGGACGTCGTCAGGAGCTCCAAAACCATGTCACTAACAATAATGTCTAAACATGCCTACATGTAAATATAATACAGTAGCTAAAGGGTCAATTATGTACCTTCAGAAATACACAAACGATCATCTCATGCATGTATTACAGGCATAAAACACCAAATTACAGTTTTTCAAGTAAGTAAAATATTCCGGTAGGGATACGATACAGTTCATGTGGTACAATTGTAAAACTGAATTTTCATGGACGGAAAACTGAACCTGAAGTGAGACGGCAAATGTTGCGCTAACTAAAGTGAGGGTCCGATTGTCATGCATCAATTAACTCTGTCTGAATGAAATGAAATTTTGACATTAAACCGCCGTGAAGGAAATTCAATTCAATAACTCTATAAATATACAACATATATTGGAACCGTAACAGTTGTAAAAGTCCATTTCTTTGTGAGTCATCAGAAATTATATGGCGACCTCTTTGTTTGGCTAGTACTTACATTAACAAAATGCCCCCCCCCCCCCTCCCCCCTACCAAACTTTCTGCGCTTTCTCCGGAACGGCAAAAAATGGAGAGCTGAAACTCCTTGACCTTATATTTCACCATAATTGGGTCATTTTTAGCCTACCTGCATAAACCCCCGAGTAGAGGATCACGGGCAAATTCAAAATAGCGGCCAAGTAGAGGTACCAAATAAATGAAGTTTTTGTCATATTTCTTCAAAATTTCTGCTTTTCCGCGATGAAAGTGGGAAAAAACTATTTTATTTCACATCACATGAATTTTTACTAATTTATCGTACAGTTTCTGCAGAGAAATTGCATAAATAAAAAATTCGAAAAATCCGACCAAAAAATCTACCAAAAAATGCCGTTTTTGAAAATGACGTCACTGTGACGTCATCAAAGCGGCCGTCTTGAATTTTGTTTTTACATTTTCTGGTAGAGATTGACCCAAGGGAATAGTGTGGTAAGTTTCAGCCCCCTAGCTCAAGAGGTAAGAAAAGTAATTAGGGGGGGGGGGGGATTTCTGCTCCCCCCCCTCCCCCCAGGCCAAGTCCCAAAAAGCCCAGGCCAGGTAGAGTTAAGGTGGAATCAGGAAAAAAATGAGTCGAAATATGACCTCCCTTTCTTTGCCTGTTTGACAAGATTTGTTGCAGATACAGTGGAAGGAAGACAGCCATGAAGGGGTCTTCAGTAGCTCTAGAGAGACAACACGAGGTATCCAACGTGTTCAGCGTTGGTTCCAGTGGTCTGTTCAGCGTTGGTTCCAGTGGTCATTCGTCCGTCACCGGTTCAACTACGGTCGCTCTAGACAAAGCTATCAGAAAGATCCTTAACACCAACAATAAAAATAACAATGGACTGAAACCCCATTACTAAGACAGGTAAATAATAAAGCCCTCTTTAAAGGCGATTGTCAGTAGATTGTCAGGATCGAATGTGCAGTTGGATGACGTCCAACCTGGATGGCAAAAGTGTTTTGACGTCCCAGTGACCTCGGCCCCCCTGTCTGAATACTGATTCCACGCCCCAGTGGCCTCACACGCTCAGTCTGAGTACTCATTTCACGCCCCAATTGCCCAACACGCTCAGTCTGGGTACTGATTTCACGCCCCAATGGCGCGCACGCTCAGCCTGGGTACTGATTCTACGCCCCATTGGGGCACACGCTCAGTCTGGGCACGCCCCAGTGGCTCCACACCCTCTGTTTGCGTAATGAGTTCACGCCCCATTGCCCACACCCTCCGTTTGGGTAATGATTTCAAGCCCTAATGGTCGCACATGCTCAGTCTGGGTACTTATTTCACGCCCCAATGGGCCCACACGCTAAGTCTGGACACGCCTCTAAGGGCCCCACACCGTCTGTCTCGGTAATGATTTCCCATCCCAATGGCCCAGATGCCCAGTCTGGATACTTATTTCACGCCCTAATGGCTCCACCCGCTCAGTTTGGGTACTGATTTCACGCCTCATTGGCCCCAGTCGCTCAGCCTGATGGCTCCATCCGCTCAGTCTGGGTATTGATTTCACGCCTCATTGGCCCCAGTCGCTCAGCCTGGGTACTAATTTTACGCCCCAATAGCCCCATACGCTGAATCTTGTACTGATTTAACGCCCCAATGGCCCCGCACCCACCGTCTCATTACTGATTGACCTCCCCAATAGCCCCATCCCCTCATTCTGGATACCTATTTCGCCCAGCCTGGGTAATGATTTCACGCCCCAATGGAGAAGTACACATTTTGCAACCGTCGTAAATATTTTCAACAGTAACAAATCGACATGTATCTCAATGGCATACTTTCAGCTAGTTTAGCCAGTTAAATGTCTGCCCTGTATATCAAGCATGGGAGACCGTGTCAATTATTACAATAAAATGTGAATTCGGCCTCTTACGCCAACAGTTTAAAGTTTTACTGCGCCTGTGATCATTGTGTTCACATCCGTGTGCACGCGGGGAGGATGTAAGGATCTTCAAACCGGGAACATGGTGTGCAATACTACGGTGGCCCGTAGGGGACATTCATGTTTTTTACCTTTTAGGTAATTTTCTTCGACTTTTTCATGTTTCCCTTCGACTTTTCCGTGTTTTCTTTCGACTTTTTCGTGTTTCTCTTCGACTTTTCAGAGTTCTTGTTCGAATTTTCTGTGTTTTCTTTCGAAAACATCGCGAAATGAAAAAAATTGTGAAATACTTTCCACCGCGATGAAATACTTTCCACCACGGTGGAAAATATTTATCACCGCGGTGAAAAATATTTTCCACCACGGTGGGAAATACTTTCCACCGCGGTGGGAAACACTTTCCACCGCGGTGGGAAACACTTTTTACCGCGGTGAGAAGTACTTTCCACCGCGGTGTGAATAATTTCCACCGCGGTTAGAAATACTTTGCACCGCGGTGGGAAACACATTCGTGTTTCCTGACTTTCCTGTGTTTTCTCTCAACATTTCGCGAAATTTCGCAATCCTCTTCCGACGGAAAAAAGTGAGGAAAAAGATACCACCGCGGTGTAAAAGTTTTAACCGCGGTGGAAACTTTTGCACTGCGGTTAAAACTTTTACACCGCGGTTAAAACTTTTACACCGCGGTTAAAACTTTTACACCGCGGTGGAAACTTTTTCACCGCGGTTGAAACTTTTTCACCGCGGTGGTATCTTTTCCCTCACTTTTTTCCGTCGGAAGAGGATTGCGAAATTTCGCGAAATGTTGAGAGAAAACACAGGAAAGTCAGAAAACACGAATGTGTTTCCCACCGCGGTGCAAAATATTTCTAACCGCGGTGGAAATTATTCACACCGCGATGGGAAGTACTTCTCACCGCGGTAAAAAGTGTTTCCCACCGCGGTGGAAAGTGTTTCCCACCGCGGTGGAAAGTATTTCTCACCGCGGTGAAAAGTATTTCTCACCGCGGTGGAAAGTATTTCCCACCGTAGTGGAAATTTTTTTCACCGCGGTGGAAAGTATTTCCCACCGCGGTGGAAAGTATTTTTCAGCGCGGTAATAAGTATTTCCCACCGCGGTGGAAAGTATTTCCCACCGCGGTGGAAAGTATTTCTCACCGCGGTGGAAAGTATTTCGCAATTTTTTGCATGAGCAGAAGAGAGAAATAAATTCGAACAAGAACTCTGAAAAGTCGAAGAAAAACACGAAAAAGTCGAAAGAAAACACGGAAAAGGAAAAACACATGAATGTCCCCTACGGGCCACCGTACAATACAGCTTGTCGGGTAGCTTTTCCAGGTTTAACAAGGCTCCCTGCATGTAGCCACCTATTTCCCGCGTCATAGGTTTCACCCCGCGCGAAGTTTACCGATCCGGTGTAGGCAATAGCTGTCCGCGGAAGTAGCCAATGAATATCTCTCAGTCATGGGATCATTCCATTTATTACCAAATGACCTGCCCAGTATGACCCGTATATAAATTGGAGCGATATGCAAGAGGTTCTAATGCAATTCTAATTTAGAAGAGATTGATACTGAATGTCTGGTTCAGTAGGACTAGTATAATATCAACACAGGGGCGATCGATAACTGTCAATTCGAAATCATCAAGTATTTGTCCAATATGATCGTGATAATGTACCTAAGCAGCTCTATCTTTGGGTATGATGAATAGCTTTTGACTATCGTGATGTCGCGGCCGAAATCTCGTATCTCCACGTACTGCCGAAATGTCGTGCTTCGAAATGTCACCTGCAAGAAAATGTTACGGATCCGCAATCAACATATTCGTCATATTGGCTGTCATTTTCGTTTGACAAATTATTTTTCTCACATAACATATGGGAAGGCATCGACATTTCTATCATGATATTGTGCAATATTGTCATTACTGTCAGTAGTAGGGAGACCGAAAATTCATAATTTTTTAGGCTGAGGCGTGAGGCTGATGCATTCACTCTAACGTCACGCCTGACGTCACTCACGTGTACAGTTGTGTGCTCTACCCGGCGCAGCGGACAATGACTGGCACCGTGCCAATGACCTGGCACCGTGTCAAAGATGTCACTGAAAATTACCCGGCGCGTTGGACAATGACCTGGCACCGTGCCAAATCCGGATGACGTCATGGAAAATTACTCCACACAGTCGGCAATGACCTGGCACCGTGCCAATGACGGTATGAGGTGTGACACCTGGTTGTCTCTGTCTCGAGCTTTAAACCACAATGTGTGGGATCGCGAAATTTATCGTGCGCATGCGTAGTGAATATGTAGGCCTGAGGTGGACGTTCTCGGGTCGCTGTGGACCAATATTAGTCCGATTGGGTAGTATGAGGTGCCATGGTGTAGCATTCAGACTAGATGGGTGTGGATGGAAGTAAGGCTAGAGCGCGCATGCACAGGCATAGAATTTTGGGGAAAGGGCAATAGAATAGATGTTTCTGGGGTCGAGGTGGGTCAATAGTGATCCGAATGGGTCGCGTGGGGTATCCGTTTGAAGCTCTCTGGGGGTGGCGTCCAACTGGACTGGTGTGGAGTAAAAGTAGCGCAATGGTGCGCATGCGCAGACAGGGAATTGTGGGAAAAGCGCATTGGAAAGGACGTTTCGGAGTCGAGGTAGGCCCATATTGGGCGTACTGGATCGAGGAGGGTATTCTTGTGAAGTGCTCGTACGGGCCGATCAAGTCATGGGTGGGTGCATGTAATACTTTCCCCGAAAAAAATTCGCAAAACGGACTTTACACCTGGTGAGGCATAGAAATGGGAATGTTGTTGTTGAGATAGTGTAGTCTCTCAATTCCGGGGAAGCAAAAAACTAGGGAAGTAATCTAGTTGTCCCTTTAGTGGTAGAGAAAACAGAAACCTAGTATATTTGCCCTGTGACCTTTGTGGAAAGTTTTAACGCCCTATCTTAACGCCTTATCGTAAAGCATTAACACCCTATCTTAACCCCTTCACGCCTTATCCTAATACCTTAACGCCCTAGCATACCAGTGTTTTATCTTTTGCGCGAGATTGTACCATGCTATTATATAATACTAACGCATCAGCAAAGTGTATGTATCAATCCATTT
Source organism: Hanleya hanleyi (assembly GCA_036873755.1). Lineage (NCBI taxonomy): Eukaryota > Metazoa > Mollusca > Polyplacophora > Lepidopleurida > Hanleyidae > Hanleya > Hanleya hanleyi. The sequence continues at coordinate 13,205 of JAVTVY010004745.1, forward strand.
ACACCAGGGAATAAAACATGGTGGTCCCCAATGATGTCATCGCTCTACATCGGGACATTGTACGGGGTGTTTAGCTGGGAAAACCCTGTAGGTCATCGCTCTATATGTCAGCGTGAACTTTTCGGGAATTTTCTGGGGAAAACCCTGTTCTATTTATATATCAAACGGGAGTAGTAGAGAAAAGGGAGTCTTGTTTCAGCCGATTACCTGATAGAGTTACCGGTTTGTGCGTGTGAGGAGGAGGAGGAGGTGGAGGAGGAGGAGGAGGAGGAGGAAGAGGAGGAGGAGGAGGAGAAGGAATGGGTTAACGCCCTAACATCTTCTATAGCTGAACCCTTACGGCTTAATGCCATGATGCAGACATATGACAGAAAGACATATCAACACATTCACAAGTATTCATATAGTTTATTCTCCCCAATGTTACATCATGCCTAAGCTAGGGGAGCCGCGTTGGGTATGTTGACAATTCAAGTATGCTTTTGTCCATTCAGGCGCCACCATTTCAGAAACTTTAATCTTCGGCCTTGTTCGCTCTGATTCGTTCGATCTAAGCGTCTTCGGGCAGTCCAGGATACTGGAGCTCCGATGAAAGGTGTCCAGGCGATAGAAGGCTTCGCGCAAATCGTACACGTGAACATCGTGGTAGAGTGTCTGCTGAATGGAACATAGATTTTGCACGTCTTGTTTTTATGGACAGTAACGCCCGCCAACGCCTAGCCGCCTAACGCTTCAACGCTCTGGTGAAATAGCTCAGAAGGTCTGATTTTCTAGATGTTCCATGGAATTGACAGTAATTCATCGAAATGAAGTGACGCCGTCAACACGCCTTAACGCCCGTCCCAACGCCTTAAAGCAATATCTGTACGCTTTAACGTCCGTCCCAACGCCTTAACCCTGCCTGGCATAGGGGGGGGGGGCAAAATGACCCAAACTACCAAACTTTCTGCGCTATCTCCGGAACGATAGAAAAAGAAGAGCTGAAACTCCGTGACTTCAAAGTGGGTCATTTTAAGCTTATTTGCATAACCTCCCGAGCAGAGGATCATGGGTAAATTCAAAATGGCGGCTACGTGCGATACCAGAAAAGTGATTTTTTTTCATATTCCATCAAAATTTCTGATTTTCCGCGATGAAAAGTGGACAAAAATTATTTCATTTTACATCACATTAATATTTACTAATTTATCATGCAGTTTTTGCGGAGAAATCGCATAAATAAAAAATTCGGAAAATCTGATCGAAAAATCGAACAAACATGCCGTTTCTAAAAATGACGTCACTGTCAAAGCAGCCATCTTGGATTTTTTTACATTTTCTGGTAGATCTTGACCCAAGGGTATGGTGTGGTAAGTTTTAGCGCCCTAGCTCAAGGGGTATGAAAAATTATCATAAGATAGGGCGTTAGGCGTTGACATAGAGCGATAAGGCGTTGAGACGGGCGTTAAGGCGTAAAGATAGGGTGTTAAGGAGTAACGACGGGCGTTGACGGGCCTCACTGCATTTCGATGAAGTAGTGTCAATTCCATGGAATATCTAGAAAATCAGAGCTTCTGAGCTATTTCACCAGAGCGTTAAGCTAGGCGTTAGCGGGCGTTACTGTCCATTAAAGCAAGCGTATCCTAAAGACATGCAAAATCTACGTTACATTCAGCAGACGCTCTACCATGATGTACACGTGTACGACTTGCGCGAAGCCCTTGCAACGCCTGGACAGTTTACGTTGTCAAACACGTGCACGCTATGAAGTACCCACGCATTCATAAGCATTTCAGTCAATTGAGACGTCACCAAAGTGTCATCCACGAATCACCCTCACCACTCTCGAGACCACATATTTCAGTTCTCTAAGAAATGCATCCACGAATGGAAGAACCGATGGAGGTCGATCCGCCGCCCCGAATTGAAGAGTCGATGGAGATTGATCCCAGTGTCGAGGAGCCCTTCCATCCCCCTTCCGTGCCTACCAATGTGAGAAGTAAGAGCTCGGAGCTCCAGTATCTTGGACTGCCCGAAGACACTTAGGATAAACCTATCAGAGCGAACTTGGCCGAAGATTGAACTTTCTAAAATGGCGGCTTCGGATTGGACAAGAGCATACTTGAATTGTAAACATACCCAACGCGGCTCCCCTAGCTTGGGTATGATGTAACATTGGGAAGAATAAACTATATGAAAACTTGTGAACGTGTTGATATGCCTTCCTGACACTTAGGGCTTTAGGGAGTAGCCATGGAAGATGTTAGGGCGTTAACTCCATTCTTCCTCCTCCCCCACCTCTTCCTCCTTCTCCTCCTCGACACACGTACATACAGGTAACTCTAACAGGTAGCTAGATGAAACAAGACCCTCATCTCCTTCAAAAGCTCTTTTGCACCTCCGAAACTCCCTTTCTCTACTACTCCCACGTGATCTATAAATAGAACAGGGTTCTTCCCAGAACATTCCCGAAAAATTTACCCTGACATATAGAGCGATGACCTATACAAAACAGGGGTTTCCCCAGTTAAACAGCCCGTACAATGTCCCGATGTAGTGTCATGACATCATCGGAGACCACCATGTTTTATTCCCTGGTGTGAATGGATTGATATACACCTTATCGAGGCGTTCGTAGTATATCATAGCATGGTACAATCTCGCGCTAAAGATAAAACACTTGTATGCTAGGGCGTTAAGGCGTTAGGATAAGGTGTTAATGGATTAATATGGGGCGTTAAGGCTGTACGATTAGGCGTTAAGATATGGCGTTAAGGCGTTGAGATAAGGCGTTTAGACGTTACTGTAAAACTCTTCACAAAGGTCACAGGGCAAATATACTGAGTTTCTGTTTTCTCTACTACTAAGGGACAACTGGATTACTTCCCTGGATTTTTACTTTCCCGAAATTGGGAGACTACACTATCTCAACAACAACAACATTCCCATTTCTATGACTCACCAAGTGTAAAGTCCGTTTTACCGATCTTTTCCGGGGAAAGTTTTACATGCACTCACCAATGACTTGATCGGCCTGAAGGTGCTCTTCACATGGATCCCCTTCCCGACCCAGTACGCCCAATATTGGCATACATGTACCACGACTCCAAAATGTCCATTCCAATGCCCTTTCCCGACAATTTCCTGCCCCCGCATGCACAACACTGCGCTAGTTTTACCCCACACCAGTCCAGTCGAAAGCTACCCCACAAGACCTTCAAACCGATATCCCACATGACTCATTCGGACCACTATTGACCCTCCTCGACCCCAAAACGTTCATTCCAGTGAACTTTTCCCACAATTTCTGCCTACGCATGCGCTCCATAGTCTTACTTCCACTCAACACCCATTTAGTCGGATGGTCCCCTACGAATGCTTCACTATGACACCTCACCCGACCCAATCGGATCAATATTGGTCCACCGCGATCCGAAAACGTCCACCTATTAAAGGTCTGCCTGTTTACTACGCATGCCCACGATAACTTTTCAGCGAAATTCAACCATGGCCTCGCCATCCCCTATCGTGTTTTACAACTCGAGACAGAGGAAACAAGATTCCACATCCCATTCCGTAAATTTCCATGATTGCGTTCCCCACAGGGTGTCAGGTCATGCTCCACCGCGCCGGGTAATTTTCCATGACATCTTGGGCACGGTGCCAGGTCATTGCCCACTGCGCCGACTAGAACACTCAATTGAGTCCCAACATCAAGCAGTCTCAAACCAATATAAAACATTTATATATTTTTCCCGATTTCACTCGGTAGTATTTGAGTGCCCTCGCACATTTTCCGAATCCCTATACCTTTAAAAGAAGACATTAAATATCTTATTGTGTCATACTATTTGTCCACAGGTAAAAGAGCGCAGATGTCAAAAATGTTGACCCTCACTCTGATCCCGATCGTTGCCCTGGGGGTTATGTCCATGGTCCAGCTCATCGATGTCGCTCTAGCTAACAACAGAGCACGTGTGATCCGCGGCATAATCCGCAATAGCGTTCAGGCTGGTAGTCTAGTCCATTACTTACAGAGGGAGCGAGACATGACCGCACTGCACGTGAGCTCGCGAAACAAGGGAAGTGAAAGTCGCGTACTACTGACAACGACTTATCCTCAAACAGATGAAGCTCTAGAAAAACTCACGCAATGGCCGGGTGAGGTGGATGACACGAGATCGCAGTTCGCGTCAAAGGTTAACTTTCAAGAGCATTTGAACAAACATCGCCACGAGATCGAACCCAGTGAAACAACCGTTAGGGAACAGATTTTGTTCTACAGCGAATCCATCAAACAGCTTATTGATTGGCTTTATAAGGCAATCCAGGAATCTCGAGAGGGCGGTGATTGGCTTAATCTTGTGGCATACCAACTTCTAATCGTCTGTAAAGAAGACATGGGTGTAGAGCGGACGCTAGGCGGTGTATTTTTCGCAACGGGAGGTTTCGAATCTTATCACGACTATTTATGGTATACTAATAAATATTACGTGGGAAATGGTAATTTCGAGGCCGCAAAACTATTCACTCCCGTTATAGGAAAAATGTTTGTAGATGGACTCGCTCATCAGTCACAGAACGTTTCCCAAAACGTAAAGAATATGCGCAGAATGATTCGCGAATACAATCGCGGAAGATCCGTGGCTCTCAATGAGGCTTCATGGGAAATGAGCACGTATTGGTTTGATAACATGACGATATATCTCGACATACTGTTCGACGTTCAACTTCGACTAGCTGAGATAATCCTGCAATCGTGGGATGACTCCCTCGCCGATGATACCGGGAATATTTCTGCTAGTATTAGCTTGCTATGTCTTATTGTAGTTGTATGTCCTTTAATCGTTATGACCGTCAAAGCCACCGTTACAGATATTCAGCGTTACGCGTTAACGCTCGCGGATCAAACTAAAAATCTGAACAAGGAGCGGAAACGGACTGACGGCCTACTCTTTCAAATGTTGCCAAAACCTGTAGCAGAACAATTGAAAAGGAGAGAGCATGTGAAACCGGAAAATTACGACGACGTGACGGTTTTCTTCTCAGATATTGTAGGCTTTACACGCATTTCTTCATCTTCTACCCCAATGCAAGTTGTAGACATGCTCAATAACCTGTACGTGTACTTCGACTCCAGACTCGAGGTGTACGACGTCTACAAAATAGAGACCATTGGAGACGCCTATATGGTGGCGTCAGGTAAGTGACAGGTGCAGGAAGTCTCAAACACATAGTCATCACTATCAGATATCTATCGTCATGTGGAGTGATAAAACTGGCTTCATGCAAGGCTAAAATGATGTTTCCGTCGTGAGTAGTAGAGAAAGGCTATTACAGGTCATATTTTGACGAGTGTGCAGGTGTTTCTGCGCAGATTTGTGGCGGAAGTGTGGCGGAACTTGGTCACGTGATCAAGGCATGTCTAGATGGTGATGGTGGGTGGTGGGTTTAAGATGGCGGCTGTGGTGGGTGGTGGATGGTGGGTTTAAGATGGCGGCTGTGGTGGGTGGTGGATGGTGGGTTTAAGATGGCGGCTGTGGTGGGTGGTGGATGGTGGGTTTAAGATGGCGGCTGTGGTGGGTGGTGGATGGTGGGTTTAAGATGGCGGCTGTGGTGGGTGGTGGATGGTGGGTGGTGGATGGTGGGTTTAAGATGGCGGCTGTGGTGGGTGGTGGATGGTGGGTTTAAGATGGCGGCTGTGGTGTGTGGTGGATGGTGGGTTTAAGATGGCGGCTGTGGTGGGTGGTGGATGGTGGGTTTAAGATGGCGGCTGTGGTGGGTGGTGGATGGTGGGTTTAAGATGGCGGCTGTGGGGGGTGGTGGATGGTGGGTTTAAGATGGCGGCTGTGGTGGGTGGTGGATGGTGGGTTTAAGATGGCGGCTGTGGTGGGTGGTGGATGGTGGGTTTAAGATGGCGGCGACGTGGTGGTGGGTGGTGGGTTTAAGATGGCGGATTGTAGAAAAACGTATAAAAGGAGGCGATTTTTAGGGGTGGGGTGTATTCATTGCACAACCCTGCGGAGCACTCTGACTGACCTGACCTGACCAGCCTGCCTACCTGCCTGACCTCACCTGACCAGCCTGCCTGCCTGCCTCTTGCCTGCTTGTATGAGCTGTGGAGAACCTTTCACTTTTTTTCATTTTACCAGTGCAAATTCACCAGCCTATTACACCGTTTTTCACCAGCCTGAGCCTACAGTCATCCCAGGAAGTGAAGCTTCAAAAGTACCGTGTTCGCCTCATTGATGACATGCAGCTGACCAGTATCACTCAGTAACACCAATCAACACCGTACACGTATGTAATATAACTTATTTTTTAATAATATCTATGCTAGGAAATCCCCCCCCCCCCTTCTCGAAATTTTTCAGCTTAGGTCTTTAGGAGAACAGTAAAAAAGACATCACAGTTATTTCCCTATATTATGGAAACTTTTAGCGGCCAAGTTTAGTATCTGCAGGTAGGCATTTATATATTGGCAGAATTTTCTCGTGTAACTCAACCATCCTTCACATGGATCAGCTGTTTTTATGTCAACAAAACAGCTCTATTTTTAGTTTCATTCGCGCGATTGCATGGACGTCCACTGTCGGTTTTGGACCATTTATCAATGCAAATTTCACGTATTTTTCTCAAACAGCTCATGACATATAACGCTCCAATAATTCTCCACATATGCAGTCAGTCCTCCAGGATATTTTTCCAGCAACTTGACAAGGAGCACGGAATGGGACACCGTACATTTGTTCTACGTTACACATTCCCGCTACATCATGAAATATCCGTACACCATCACTATATATGCCTACGATCTTACTATTTATAGAGTTTGTCGCTCAAAATCACTCATTGACTTTATCAACAAGAATTACACCATGCCTCGCGCATGGCTCAGCTGAGATTACAGCGTAGTTACTGCCAGCACCAACAACGAACTGGCAGACGACATGATCCAACAATTGACTAAACAGACAAGATCTCTCCTACCCGTACGTTTCAGTTTATCTCAAAGTGTTCACAATACATTCTAGAATAATATGATGCACGAATTTAAGAGTTTTGTGTGACAAAATGGCGCATAGGATGACAATTGGTACAATTCCCCGGATAATCGCACATTTCCAATCATAGCGCCATCTGAACCTTATTACGCAAGGGAGACAACTCGGTCTAGGCCAATCCTCTCATTCGCGCATTTCCATAAATTTTGCCTTAAGTAGGGGTGGTCATTTTTGTGGGTTTTACTATGGGCTGTGAGATTGTAGAATACGCTGGGGAAAAGCTATGAAATTTGTTTTTAAGTACCGGGTAGGTCTGTATATAACCCCATAGGTCTACTGGCTCAGTGCATAGGTGCATATTGGGTGGACATGTTGAGGTCTAGGTGAGCCCCTAGTGAACCCATGATGTCGGTTGAGGTCTTATTTTGAAGCTCTCGTGGAGTAGCATCCCACTGGACTAATGGTCCGTCCGTGTTCAATGGTCTGCGCATGCGCAGTCTGGCCGTAGTAGAGAAAGCAGGCATTTTGGGTGTTATGTGGGTGTATGTTTGGGATAGAGAGGGACCGCTATGGGTTCGAATGGGGCGTGGAAGGTGTCATGTTGTAGCTCTCGAGGAAATAAATAAATAAATAAATAAATAAAAAATAAAAAAAATAAAAAATCGGCGAGTAGTAGACAAAGGGAAAATTGGGAAGTACTGACCATGCCCCAGAATACTTCAAGGTGATATGCATAGGCCTATGTAAGATGTAATCTACTTCACATTTTAGCAGTATAAAAAGCGCAAGTCCTATTGACCTTGCCCCTCCAAAGAAATAAGAAGTCGTGACCGATTCATTGTCAAAATCGGCTCTATTTTACAGGAGTATATACGATCAGGATGAGGCGACGTGACCGATCGAGATCTCCCTTGGCGCGTGAGAATGTGAGAGGTGAACACGACTTTCCTGAGGATCCAGCTGTGCCTCCCGCTGACGCCTTGCCCGAAAACCACCCTGTGAGTGACATCTATCGGCGCCATTGGAGCACCATCCGACGATGTTTCCACCGTCATCGCCCTATTCAAGATTTGTATAATTTCCGGCTACAGGACCTCACGTATCTTCCTAACTATGCCGAGAACATTTTCAGAGACCAAGTGACAGCATTCAAAGTGAATATGACATTCTGCTATATTCTACGGCACAAAGAGACGGATCAGGTACGGTATTTTTATCCGAGCAATAACACCTATGTGTTTGACAAGCCATTCACCATCATCAATCGTGCGTCACTGGAGCCCCTCATCGACCAACTGACTACGTTGGACCCATTGGAATGGGCCCGGTTGCAACGCCCCAATACCAAGTGGACTGTGGAAATGGTCACCAACGTGACATTTTTCGTGACCAAAATGAGAGATCATCCGATCGGTGCCCCTGTACTACTACCCGCTTGGCTACTCAATCGAAAAGGACTGTATGCATTAACCGGAGGCGCAAATGGACCCTACAAAGACCAGAAATGTCTGTTCCGGTGTTTGGCCGTTCATTTGGACGAATGTCATCCCAAGACTTGTAATAGTAGGGCCAATATCTATTGGAGACATTATTTAGAGGAACAAGACCTAGATCCGCGGCAGTTCCGGGGAGTCCCATTCAAGAATTTGGATGTCGTGGAGTCCCTGTTCAACGTCAATATCTTTGTGTACCGTTTACTACGGGAAGAGAAGGAGGATGAGGAGGGGGGTCATGACACATTTGTGGCTGAATTGGTGCATCGGTCTTCAGAACGGTATGCTTCCACCATGAAAGTCAACATCTTCGACGACGGCGGGGTAAATCATTTTTCCCTGATCTATGATATGAGTCTGTACGCGCAATCCTACAGTTGTGCCCAATGCCATCGGGTGTTTAAAGAATCATCCAAATTACATCGACACGAGAAGATTTGTGATCACACTGTGAAACGGAAATTTCCTGGCGGTGTGTACCATAATACGCCCACCATCTTCGAGGAACTGGCCGATGAAGGTCTCATCATACCAGAAGAGCATCGTTATTTTCCTTACCGGGCATGTTACGATTTCGAGGCGATGTTGGAACCGATGGATGCGGCCTCGGCGAAAACACAGTGGACACAGCGCCATATTCCCCTGAGTGTGAGTATTTCCAGCAACGTACCTGGCTATGACGCTGCACCGGTCTGTTTCGTGTCCACCGGCGACGCCCATGACTTGATTACCCGCATGATGGAGTACTTAGAGGAAGTGAGTGCGGCCAGTACAGAACTATTGGTGTCCAAGTTCCAGGACGTACTGGACCAACTCGACGACCGGATTCCTACACTGGGTGTATCGTTCAGTGACGATGAAGAGTCCGAGATGGAGCATAGTGGGCAAATATTTGACAGAGAAGAAATGGAGCATAGTGGGCAAATATTTGACAGAGAGGAAATGGAGCACAGTGGGAAAATATTTGACAGACAGGAAATGGAACACAGTGGGCTGCAACTGCAGGATGTGCCTTTACCTAAACCGTATGCGGAGAAATTGAAAATCCGCTTCCTGCAATACTTAAGCCAGTTACCGGTGCTCGGATTCAACTCGGGGCGATACGATCTCAACATGGTGAAGGAATTTCTCTACCCTTACTTGGCCCAGTCCGATATCATCAAGTCCGTCATCAAAAAGATCAACAACCACATGGCCCTCACCACCACATCACTCCATTTCCTGGATGTACGGAACTACTTAGCACCTAATTATAGCTACGATCAGTGGGTGAAGGCCTATGACTGTGCACAAACCAAAGGGAGGTTCCCTTACACCTACATATCGACGCTCGACCGCTTGGAGGAAACACAGTTGCCACCCCGGGACGCGTTCTTCGACGATCTCAAGCAAGTGGAATGTCCGGAAGACACGTACCGGGAACTACAGCAGGTATGGAATGACCAACACATGCAGACCTTGCGAGATTTCCTGGTGTGGTATAACAACTTAGATGTGGTCCCTTTCCTCGAAGCGGCCGAGAAAATGGTTCAACTCTTTCGTCGCGAGATGCACGTCGACATCTTCAAGGAGGATGTCACGACTCTTCCCGGTGGGAAACCCTGTGCCAAAATCATTGGATTTGACGCCAATGCCCTGTACCTGTGGTCTCTCGCCCAACCCATGCCCAGCGGGCATTATACGCGTTGGTGGGCAGACGGTCAACATTTCACACCTCAACGTACGCCGTACAAACATCTCGCCGACCAGTGGTTGGATTGGGAAGCCGATCGACGGGGCATTTATATACGCCATCAGACCAACGCCACAGAGAAGCGTATAGGAGATCGTCGACTCCCCGTCGATGGGTTTGCCCTTGTACAAGGAACACCGACCGTATTTCAATTTTATGGGTGTTACTGGCACGGCCACCAATGTCCTTTCAGCGCTGGACGCTTCAACGAACGACGTGGGAAATCAACAGAAGAATTACGAGCAGAAGTGGTGGAGAATGGAGATTACGTCAAAGAGTTGGGGTACGATCTGATCGAACTATGGGAGTGTGAATTTCACACCATGTGCCAGGCCCTCCCACACTTACGCGACTTCCTTAAAGCGCGCGAGTACCCGTTGAGTCGCCGACCACTCTTGACCCTGCCACAGCTTTTCGACGCCGTTCGTTCCGGGACCCTGTATGGATTTGTGGAATGCGACCTGCATGTTCCCGACCATCTCAAGCCCCTCTTCGCCCAGTGTCCGCCTATCTTCAAGAACACGCTGGTGGGTCGGGCTGACATTGGAGAGACCATGGGCGCCTATGCTGAGGAACATGACGTATTGAAACAACCTCGTCGAATGTTGATTGGGAGTATGTGGGCAGAGAAAATCTTGCTGGGTACCCCTCTGCTACAGTGGTACATGAGCCATGGCCTCGAAGTGACGCGCGTGTACCAAGTCCTTCAGTATATACCCAACGCCTGTTTCGCGCGGAATGCCGACATCGTCACGTCTGCCCGTCGTCAAGGCGATCAAGATCCTAGTCAGGCCATCATCGGTGAATCTTGGAAATTGACAGGCAATGGTTACTATGGAAAAACGGTCACCAACCAAGACAAGCACGTCAACGTCAATATCTGTACAACCAAACAAGCCCGCAAAAAGATCAACTCGCCTCTGTTTCGGTCCGTCGACGTCATCGATGATGATACCTATGAAATCTCTTTAGCCGAAAAGGTCATTCGTTACAACCTGCCCCTCCAAATTGGATGTATGGTATACCAGGTGGCCAAGCTGAGGATGCTCCAGTTCCTCTACGATTTCATGGGTGTGTATTTCAATCCAGCCGATTGGCAACTCATGGAAATGGACACGGACTCTGCCTACATGGCCGTCTCTAATGCGGATTGGGAGTCCCTGGTGAAACCGGAGTTACGCGCACAGTATGAGGTGGAACGGGACCAGTGGCTACCTCGACGTGACCATTACCAGTACGACAAGCGGACGCCGGGCCTGTTTAAGCTGGAGTGGAGTGGAGATGCCATGATCGCCCTGTCGTCCAAGACCTACTTCTGTTACGGTGGAGATGGAAACAATAAGTTCAGTTGCAAAGGAGTCAACCGGCGTGACCCCAACATCGACAAAGCCTTGTACCTGGACGTGCTCCAAAGCCAGACCAGTGCGAGTCGCACTAACCGAGGATTCCGCGTCGTCGACCACCAGATGCGAACCTACATCCAGAAACGAGATGCCTTCACATTTTTCTACCCGAAACGGAAAGTCCAGGCCGATGGCATCAGCACCACTTACTTGGACTTGTGAACATATCTTATACCCGGACTTTTCTAATGGACATACATATTTGGACTCTAAATAACTCTCTATATATACATTACACCATGAACTTGTTTGTCATTCTTTTGAATAAGTACTCGATATACGTCAGTGCGAGGACTCGGTTGAACTGTTATATACTTCACTGTGATTTCTCTCTCTCTCTCTATACATACGTTCACCTTAATTCTTGTTTGCAACGTTCTTATATACTTGTACATACATTCTTGTTCACTTGTTCACCTTAATAAATATTCGAACTTCACTTGGGTTTTCATGCAGTTTTTTATTGAACACCACCACCACCACCACCGAATCATTCGTACTAACCATGCTCCGAGCAGGTTATATCATGGTCTTAACACCTCTGTTGGGTTGCTGGGTATTGATGGGTCACATCCCGAGCACTGAAAGAGACGTCCTTAGACGTCCGGATGTTCAACCGCCGGCACTTTTCCACCGGCCTGGCCCGCCCCAGCACGCAGCGCGCGCGCGCGCGGGGGTTCTCCGGAAGTGCGCGTCATCACCGGCAGTGCGCACGCGCGGATCAAAAGGTCAAAGGTCACCTGTCAAACGGTCTCCCTTTCGGCAAGGTTCGAAGAATACATAGAACTTATAGTCATAATCTATACGTGTTGGACGAGTCTCTTCACTCACCGTATACACGCACCTCAATGAAATGCCCGCTCCAAACCTAGACCAAATACACGTACTTGGTCTGTGGGCTGATCTCATTGGCTCTCTATTTTTACTATAGTGCGCTTGCATTCTAACCTTGGTGGGTTATATTTTGGCCCCATCCTACACCACTGATTTCAGTTTGACTGAATCTTCAGATGCATTATGAATAAAACACACAAGACAGGGGGTTTTTTTTTTTGGTGAGATCTCATTTTTTTTATTCAGTGAACAACAACAACGTGAGAACAACCACGTGAAAACTGAAGCCCAGAACAAGGGGCTTGCTAGAATTCAAGCCCAGAACAGCGGGCGTGTGTTCATTGAAAGAATTCAAGCCCAGAACGGGACTTGTACATTGAAATGATGGGCGGCCCAGTCATAGACGAGTACATCTCGGTCCTCGGCCTTGGGGTACTCGTCAAACATGTGGACGATGGTAGATAAGGGTCTTCCCCGGCATCGATGGTACAGGTAAAACAAGCAATATTGTCCGCACACCATACTGTCCAGGCTTTGCAACGTTTTAGTATTCCAACACCACGTCTCTGTGCCTTGATCCATGAAGTCTGTTAAATCGGGATGGAGGGGTGGTAGGCCGTATGGGCCAAAGTATTCGCCCTGCTCTTCTGTCAAGTACACGGCTACCCAGTGTTCACCGGGCCGATCCATCGGGTCTGTATTCAGGACGTAAGCAGCCGGATACACACGGTCTAATGGGAACACATCTCGGGCGAACACCCCTTGAAAGACCCTACGTGTTCCTGGGTCATTCCCCAGCACGGTGGTTATCTGGTCTGTATCCATGTTAGGTGGAGAAGTCACACAGCACGTTACGGCTTTTATCGATTTGAATGATGTTGTCAAACTCGGCGTAGCAGATCACATTGATGGTTTTCGGTAAAGGTGTCCCGAAATGCAGTTCCAAGCGTAAGTTGCCTTTCTTGACGAGACTCAGTTGATGATCGTTGTCTAAGGTGGGAGTCAGATCGAAACAGAACAATGTGTACCGTCTGCCGAAATTGTCTCGACTGATCATATTTCCCTCGTCTTGGTTGATTTGGCCAGTTGCTGTGAAGAGGTTCAGATAGCTCCGGATGTAATTGTCCGTTCCGAAATTAGGTTGTAAGGGGCGTGCCGGTACCTGTTGGCCATCCACATGCAGGGCCACGAAATTGATGTTGAACGCTTTTAGGTTGAACGGATTCCTCGAGAGAGTCCCATTATAACTCACGTTCTCCACACAGGCTAGGGTTAAACGCTTGGGCAAATCCCCCAGGAACAGGTTTTCTTGATTGACAATCATATTGCCTTTAGGAACGGAAAAGACCTTGGTCTGTACTCGTCGAATCGGGTACTGGGCTGGTTTTTTCTTCAAGGCTCTGATGTGCCCCAACTGTACACCTGGGCTCGGTTTCACTTTGCGTACAAACAGACTTGCCTCTTGGATGACAATGTTATACTCGAGGTCCTCATTCGGGGCCATCAAGGCAAACGCAGGCGTTGCGCGCACTAGTCGTATTTTGACAGGTACTCCATTCAAGAGGTATCGGTCCTGCATCAATAAGTCCGCATGCAGACGTCCCATCATATCGACCGAGTGACTCTCTGCTGTGAAATCCACTCTCTCCGTGTAGCCGGCGTTATCAGGACTCGCTTCCATCTTGCCTGGGGTATCTCGGTAGAACAACGGGGCTGTCAAATACGACTTTTTAGCGTCACGCCCGTAGGATAACAGCGTTTCGATGTAGGCTCGATACGGGTACGTGTTCGTCGAGGCGCTCACCAGTTTATCACTCAGGGCTATATCCACTTGCTGGAATAGCGAATGAAGCCAGAGATTCACTGGACCCACGGGTGCATCTGCTTTCAGGACTGTCCCATCTTTATTGGTGATTTTAGCTTTCACATATAGGTACGTATGGGCTAAATCCAGGTAGGTCGTATCTGCGTTGGTGATGGTGAATTCAATGGGGCCTGTGGCTGTAATGCTGGAAAGGGGCAGATGTTCCACCCATTGACCCTCTTCGGCACTGGTCTGAGTAGGTGGGACGGTCCATAAATCAAATTCACTGTTGGTAGAAGGACACGACTCGGCATGGATGAAAGCCATCTTTAAGAAAAGATATCCTTGGTCTTCTTCGATGTGCGTCGTCGCTGGGTCGGTCGTCGACTGGTGCGTGGTCTCGGTGGGGCAGCTCTTTTATTCCCTACGGTGCGTTGTGCTTTGGCCACCAAGACGCCTCCCGCTTCTTTGGCCCGCCGTTTCAAGGATTCTTTGGGTGCCGTACCCCCCAAGACATCACCGGCCACTTGCAGTCCACTGCGCACCGCTTGTTTGCCGATCGCTTTGACCCCACGCGTCACCAAGGGCAGAAACGTTTTGACGATGCTCCCGAGTATGTTCCCCAGCCCATGTCCTCGTTGCATGCGTGTACCCGCAAAGACAGGAAAGTTACCCCGGCCTGTTTGGTGTAATGATCGACGTAACTGGCTGTATGGCATTGATAAGGCACCTTCATTATGCAAAGTGAACCGCTCGGACTTGACGGAAATGAAGTGTCAGCACCACTTTTCCTCGTTCGAATGCCACCGATCGTCCCGTGTCGTCTCTTATATCGATGACGATGGAGCTAATATCGGTCTGACTGACCGGTAGATACACGATATGCCTGAAACTGTGGGTGACTTGAGCTCCATACGTGCCTTTCACCGGGCAGACGCGCAGTAGAGGTACGTTGCTGTCGCCGACAATGTGTGCATCGACCACGTCCGAGTAGACGTACAGGCCATACATACCACCACGCATGTCCATCGGGATGTGGCCTATCTCGCCGGTGGGGCCAGCGTACCCCTGGTAATTGAAACCCAGCATTTGCTGTAGGGTAGCACTGAGTTCGACACTCACGTTGGGGCTGAGCGTGAGATTGGCCTTGTCGTTGTGTGCGTTGTAATCGAAGTCCACATGATTTTTGAAGGGGAAAGATTTGATGGGTTTTGAAGTATTCGTGACGTCTCGTAGAGACTTATAATGCATCAGACTTCTCAGTCCACCCATGAACGCCTTGGGTGTATCGTATTGACCTTCGGGTAGTTTGAGTCGAGTTTCTTGTCCTTCGTAGGTCACCTCGTACCATACTTCATTGGCTCGCACGTTGTACCACGAGTAAGGGTATTGGATATCCACGAGTCCACATTCCCAGCGTCCAGGTAAATGCAACGGTTGCGGTAACTGGGTCACGTACTTGGTCAAGGTGTTGTCAGGAAACACATCAGCCGAGCTGTTACTGGGTAGGGTGAGGTAAAACATGATGACTGAGCTGTCCTGCTGCTGCTGTTGGTTTTAATACTTCTCCCAGCTATTGGGCGCTAATCGTCGTGATGGTCGCGGTGATTTAGCTCTTGGTGGTTGCAGGGGGTGGCGTGGTAAAAGGGGTGAAAACGTAGGTGCCCGCCGTGGTGGTGATTTGGGAGGTGACTCCGGTTCCCAAGGTTCTGGTGGTGTACTCACATTCTGCATAAAGGCCCAGCGCTGAGGGTTGCCCACCAATTCCTGTGGTACATGCATGTCTTTCAAGCCTTGAGCGAAGACCTCCCATCCTCGAGGATCCGTGTGCGTCCTGCGTTGACGCATCAGGTCATTCACTAAATCCGTCATGTGGGTCCCGGGGACCACCTGATTCTGTACCAGGAGTTCACCTTTATCATTCCAAGTCATGTTAGGATTCTGTTTCATCCGTTGTAATACCAGGCCAGCTTGTTTCTTGAACGAGGCAGGTACACTCTTCAGCACTTCGTCTTCCACCCACTGTGGAGCTGTGGAAGGTACCCCACCCGGCTGTTGGAACGGTGCTGAGGTCGGCGGTCTGTCACGTGATGGTGGTGGTGGTGGAGCAGAGAGGGTTTTGTATTGGTCCATGAACGTCATGTACCGCTGAAGCGTTTCATTGTACCGTTGTACTTTCTCACTATCGCTTAACCCCGGTCTCTGTAAGATCTGTTGCATCTCTCCATCGAGGGTGTTTATCGTCTTCACCGTAGGTGGGACAGGGTAGGGCGATTGGAGGTTTTGAAGGAGCCGAGGTTCGACGAGGACCATTTTTTTCGTGTGGTTCATTGTCGGCCGAAGAGTCCACCCAATACTGGACCCAACACGGAAGCGGCCAACGGTGCTAAGATAGCCCCGAGAAATCCGCCTTTCTGTAACACCTTTTTCTTTTGTGTTTGAGACACTCGCTTCTGGACTAAGGTTCTTAGACCTGTCTTATGCTTGGTCAACTTGGTCTTCTGAGCCGGAGTCAGTGGTACGTTGCCTTTTAAGATATTGAGTCCAATCTCGCACAGACAGCACACGAGAGCAGGGTCGGCACCGCGTACAATGGTTCGCACCAACTCGGGTGGGGCCGTCTTCAATACACGGAGCGTGGGAGCGTGCTTCCGTACTCGCGCAGACATCCTGTACAACTAATGCTAGAACCCACAACTCTGCTCTTTTTATCTACTTCAGAGACAAAAAATCAATCCTGCTGTGGTATTCATTCTTTTTTATTATCCCCATCATCAAAACACACACACCCCAGCTGGGGGGCGCCACTGTAGGTGTGTTTACATTATTTTTGCATGTACAGGTGGTGAGTCTCTCCGGGAAAGATGCCGGTCCGTAGTCGAAGGTGGTCGGGGGTGGTTTGCTTCAGGTCGAAGAGCATATAGCCGTGCTGAGGGGTTGTGGCATCTTTAAAGGCTTCCAATGCAAACGGTGTGCGGCCGGGATACATCTGTCTCGCCAGGTGCAGCAGTTGAGTGGTATCTCTCGGGTTTTTGAAGACCACCATGTAATGGGCATTTAAGCTGATGTTCCGATGTTCTTTGTTTTACTGAAAAGATTCTGCACAATGTAGATGATGCTGAGCCGTCGATGATGGCTGCCTTTGGTAAAGAGTTGGGTGACCCGCGCATCCGTCTCCGCCATGAGATCATCCAGAACCACCAAGGTGTCGGGTTCCAAATCGGCCAGGTTAGGTAGGCCTTCCACGAACGTGATGTGGGGCATTGCTGCATACGCTTCCTGCCATTCTCCGTAACACCACACGACTCTGGCAATGGGTGGAGTGATCATGCTGTCGGCGTGTTCGAGGAGCTTCCTGACGAAGTGCGTTTTGCCCGAGCCCGTCGGTCCTGCGATGACGCAAGTGAAGGGATGCTGCCAACGGGGGTCCATGGTTGGAGGTGTATCCGCTGTCGTGGTAACCCGCTCTTGTAAATTTGGTACGAGTCAACTGGAGTGGTGGTGGGCACACCGTCGGTTGTCGTTGTCTGTTCACGTTCAGGGATGATGATGGTGGTGATGGGTACAACGTGGGTCGTCGTCGTTGTCGGTTCACTGTGAGGGATGAAATCCGGTGGGTCTTGAGACGTAGTAGGTGTACTTGGTGTAAGTGTGGAGCTTACACTCGTTGTGGCTTGTACACGGGGTGTGGAGGTGGTGGTGACTGGGCTGGATACGACTGGTGCTCTCTGTAGACCGGTTTCACTGATGGCTGGTGTTCTCAGTTGGTTAAGTAACGTACTGACATAGGCTACGTCGTAAAACACACCTCCGTACAACACACTCAGCAGGGTTAGCAATAGTACCCCAAAGCCCACTTGCGCTTTGCGCGTTTTGGAAGACACTGTGTTCAGAGACGGTTGCACCGTGTTCATGGTCGGACGTGGAATGTAGGATGACGGCAGTGGTGTCTGGCTTTATAGCCGTTTCACCTGGTTGGCAGCGACCCAGGAATTGAAGGAACTGGGCCAGCCTTGCCATTTCACGAAATGAAACAGTTTGCCACGTCGACGTTCCGTTTTCAAAATCTGCTCCACCGTGTAGTAGTCTTGCTGTGTTTTTACAACAGGCTGTAATTCCGTCTCGTAAAACGTCCCCAGCAACGTTTCCCCTTGGAGATCTTCCAGTTCATAGACTCGCCGCTGTCGGGGTAGGCGCCGTTTAATCAGGAAGTGCTCATCGCTCCAGTTGGGCAAGTAACTTTTCTCGAACTTGCCCTTGACTTTACTGATCCGCACAGGGTCCCCGACCTTGAACATCTCCTTCGTCGTTCGCTGCGATGGCCTGGGGTACAAGACACGCCGGACTTGGGCTTCATTGCGTTGGGTCACGGTAATGGGGGCTCTCTGTATACTCCGGTGATAGGCTCGATTGTAACCCCTCCCCAGTTTCGGGAGAACATCGATGTACCGCCTTGTATTCTTATTGGTGAAATATTTATACATGCGACCTTTAAATGTCCTGTTGAACCTTTCCACCACGGACGCCTTGGTCTCGTTGTACGTATGGAAGAAAAACACCTTCTGGGCTTTCAGAAAGGCTTGGAACGGTCTGTTGAGGAATTCCGTGCCTTCGTCGGTTTGCAAATACAAAGGTTTGCGCCCGGTCTTGAAGATGTCTTTGAACGCCGCTATGAGATTCGCCCCCGTTTTCGTCCGGATGGGTACCACCCACGCATACTTCGATAGGATATCGATGCACGTCAAGATATACCGATTCCCATCGTTGTGTTTGGCAAAGGCACTCATATCGACCAAATCCGCTTGCCACTGGGCATCTATTCCTCCCACGATGACCCGGTTCCGTAGAAAATGGCGACGGACAGCTCGATGTAAGGTATAGGTGTCTTGTTTTCTTAACCAATCTCGGACTTGGGCACGTTGTATCCCTTGGGGTTTGGCCGCTCGATAGAGAGCCGACAAGGCACTATAGGCCGCCGGACTGTCGGGACTGTAGTATAAGTTATCCAACACCTTCTCCCAGCGCTTCATGGTGACACAATGATGATGGACCCGGAGAGTATGGTTTATTTATAACAAGTTTCTACCACCGTTGTGTTGACTCAGTTCAGCCGGATAGTCTATAGCCTCGTCGTCGTCGGGTTCATGACTAGACAGTTGCTCATGGGGTTCAGCCAGCGCGTCCACAATAGCACGAGCCCACGCCAACTGGTCTGATGATCGCTCGTCCGGTGTAAACAGCTGGTCCACAATAGGCACCACTTTCTCCAAGGCTGACCACAGATCAGGGTCTAGGGTGAAGCCTCGCGTAGGGTCTTGGTAACGTCCCACACGGGCGAAGAAGGGTCCACGGTGTACGTAGTTGGCATTGTCTATGTGGATGAGGTTTCCGTCGAGCTCACCGCTCAACACCCGTTTGAATTTGGTCCAGCCGTCACGGTGTAGCGTCACCGTAGTGGATGTGGACTCCGGATCCCACCCACAGACATCCCGGTCTTCCACCAGGGTGACTTTATCTTCATAGACGTGTAACCCCACCTGGGGTGTAAGGGGCAGGATGGCTCGTAGGATCGGTGACATGCTTGATCCAATGTCGAACGGTGAATGACACACACTCTGTCTGACCCTCGTATTTATAGTGTCAATACCACAGCGCCAGGGTCAATAGGGCACAGACTAGTATGAGGCCAACCAGCCGGTGCTGGTTCCGGCGTGAGCGCTCGTGGTCCATAGCCCGAGCATCAAGGATGGCTGTCATAGTCCAGTAGTGGTGAGTGATGGCACGCCTCTCCATCGAGTGCACTCTGTGGAGGACCGCTTCTGTGAACTCGTTCAGGATCTGGCGTCGCCCCTCGTTGTCGTCGCCATCTGCAAACATGGACCGGGCCACTGCTCGGTAACCCGTGAATGAATTCACCGCGGTGGCATGCTGTAAAATTCGAGTCGCATAGGGCTGGATCTCCGCCATGGCTCTGCAACCGTAGAAA
The DNA here is from genome assembly GCA_036873755.1 of Hanleya hanleyi. NCBI lineage: Eukaryota > Metazoa > Mollusca > Polyplacophora > Lepidopleurida > Hanleyidae > Hanleya > Hanleya hanleyi. The sequence continues at coordinate 33,440 of JAVTVY010004745.1, forward strand.
TGAAGGTGTAGGATCCAGAGGGACGTGTTTTATAGACCAGATGTAGCTCTACGGGTGTAGTCCGTGATACGTACTATTCTGATGGGTTATGTGGCTGCTATAGAGATAGTACTTCATCGACCATGGGGATTACTTTTTCCAAGGCTGTCCATAGATCAGGGTCCAGAGTAAAACCACCTTGCTTGAGACAGAGGAGTCGAGCAAAATAGGGACCGCGGAAAATGTAGACGTCGTCACAGGTGAATGCTATCACCGTCGAGGTCACCCAATAACACCCGTTTCAAGGTAGTCCAGCCTTCCGGTGATAAAGAGACACGCGCTGGTTCAGACGTACACCAACACCTACTGTCGTCATCGATGAGCTCCACACGTTTGGGATACAACAATAGGGTGCAGTCCGGTGTAAGAGTGCGGGTGTCCCTCACACGCTCGTCTTCAGGCAAGACTTCAACCGGAGGTACTGCTGGGTCCGAGGGAAAATCTTCTCCACGTCTCATGCTTTCGTCTAATACAAGCGGGTAGGCAAGCAGGCAGGCTAGAGGCAGGCAGGCAGGCTGGTCAGGTCAGGTCAGGCAGGCAGGCAGGCTGGTCAGGTCAGGTCAGTCAGAGTGCTCCGCAGGGTAGTGCAATGAATACACCCCACCCCTAAAAATCGCCTCCTTTTATACGTTTTTCTACAATCCGCCATCTTAAACCCACCATCCACCACCCCCCACCCACCACAGCCGCCATCTTAAACCCACCATCCACCTCCACCCACCCACCACAGCCGCCATCTTAAACCCACCATCCACCACCCACCACAGGCGCCATCTTAAACCCACCATCCACCACCCACCACAGCCGCCATCTTAAACCCACCATCCACCACCCACCACAGCCGCCATCTTAAACCCACCATCCACCACCCACCCACCACAGCCGCCATCTTAAACCCACCATCCACCACCCACCACAGCCGCCATCTTAAACCCACCATCCACCACCCACCACAGCCGCCATCTTAGACATGCCTTGATCACGTGACCAAGTTCCGCCACACTTCCGCCACAAATCTGCGCAGAAACACCTGCGCACTCGTCAAAATATGACCTGTAATAGCCTTTCTCTACTACTGTCGTGGCACTCAGCAAAGTTATTACATCTGTCATTTGAGTCGTGACGCATGTAAACGCTTTCGTGATTGGTGGAACCAGCACGAGGCTGTTCATGTCATTTGCCACCCCACTCCCCTCTCCACCCCACCCGTTGTTTTTTATTCCTACCTCCGGAACGACAAACACAAACACTTGAGAGCTGAAACTTGGTGACATTGTAGCTTATCATATAAGGGTCGTTTCGATCCTATTTGTATACCCCCCAAGCAGAAAAGTGATGTTTTCGCCCGTTTTATTCAAAATTCATGCTTTTCTGTGAGAAAAAAAAGTGGACCAAAGCTATTTTATTTCACATCAGATTATTATTTACTAATTTACCATATAGATTTTTCGAAGAAAACGCATAAATAAAAAAATCGGGAAATCTGACCGAAAAATCGTCCAAAAAATGCATAATGCCTTCACCGTGACATTCATATTTTCACATTCTCTGGTAGAGCTTGACTCGAAGTGTGGTAAGTTTCAGCACTCTAGTCTTAGGGATAACACGGCACATTCCACCCCACTTATTCTCCCAGATTGCGGTACACCCCAAATCGCCCTGGCCAAAAAGGGTTGACATGAGGTTGTTGAGTTGTATTACTTTGAATATGTTTCTTCTGTGAACCGGAACAATATTCGTTTGGTTTACGGTCGGTTATCTACAGATAGACTTGAATTGCAAACAATGTTTTGACATATTATCCTGTGACATCTATTTTCTTTTCATCAGCTAGATGGCGAATATTCCATCAGTATAGACAGACTACACAAGACAATTTGGACTGCAGTTCGATACCCAGATGAACGTCTCTGAAAAACGTATGCGTTCTCAACTAATTTGTTTGGTTGCAAAAGGTATTGGAACGAGACTTCAATAAGAAATACCATGAATTTTATCCACAGGAGTTCCCAAACGAAATGGCAAGAAACACGCGAGTGAAATTGGAACTTTATCACTGGATTTGATGTACCACATCGGGCGCATGGAAATTCCTCATCTTCCCGGAACGAGAATGCGGCTCAGAGTTGGCGTGCATACAGGTAGCTTATTAGGATATATAACTGATTATGTGAGTACATACAGGTAGCTTAGTATGATTTATAACTATGTAAAAAAAAACCGGAGAGATATTGAAGATACATGTAAGAGCTGTCAAAAGTTGATGTTTGACGACTAAAACGTAAGCATATGACTCCACAGGAAAATTCTTACATGCAGATTCTAGAATACAGAGATCGTATCCTTCCCTTAGTATCTTAGGCGCGCTCTTATGGCAGACGTTCATGTGGAGACTATGAAGTAACCTCACGACCCCAAGCACCGCGTCTCGTACATTGTATATGGGATGTTCTGTAGAACATATATGTGGTCACGTGTCAATCGTAGATATCAAGTATTGATCATAGGCATAAATTCAATTGAATCGAATAGAATGAGACGTAATGCTGGTCCATTCAGTCGCAAAAACGAGAACATGGAAACATAGGCACATATGTCATTGCACTTGTTACACACAATCCATCTGATCAGTAACCTGGTGACGTTGGTCCCACTACTATCCCTGTACGTTTATGAAAAATGACAGGTGGAGATCTTAACGACAGGAGAGGCAATTACAATTTCGACATATTTATCTAGTCATTTTAGTACAGTAATATTCCAGAAGGATCTGCATACGGCGCATACATATTTCGCCTGGTAGCATTTGCTACATCATGTGCAGACTGTGATGATTTTAATGTACGTCACAGACAATTATTGCAGAAAATTGTCGAAAAAAATTGTCGAAAAGTTTATCAAATTCTGAGATTAATATCGTCCACTGACGGCACAAATACAATCGTAGCATGCAAGATCTCTGCCACTAAGTTTCGCATAATTCCGCTTAAACCGTTCGAATGTCATATGTTGTACATTTCGAAGTTGTTGAAAAGAACACCCACAATCAAAACCTGACTGGAGAAACATAATCATCTGGATAAATAATACCTGTCCGTGATTTTGATTTTATGTAAAGATTATCACATCTTGCTGACATCATTGAAACTGTTGACCTCATCTCTCTAATAAGAAACTATCTTGTTTTCAATATGTTTATTTCATACACATTTGGAATTGGTGCGAACTTTCATACACATTTGGAATTGGTGCGAACTTTCATACACATTTGGAATTGGTGCGAACTTTCATACACATTTGGAATTGGTGCGAACTTTCATACACATTTGGAATTGGTGCGAACTTTCATACACATTTGGAATTGGTGCGAACTTTCATACACATTTGGAATTGGTGCGAACTTTCATACACATTTGGAATTGGTGCGAACTTTCATACACATTTGGAATTGGTGCGAACTTTCATACACATTTGGAATTGGTGCGAACTTTCATACACATTTGGAATTGGTGCGAACATTCATACACATTTGGAATTGGTGCGAACTTTCATACACATTTGGAATTGGTGCAAACTTTCATACACATTTGGAATTGGTGCGAACTTTCATACACATTTGGAATTGGTGCGAACTTTCATACTAAATAGATATTTTTGACTCGGAAATCTGTGACTGACGACGGCTAAATATTGAACGTCGGATACGACGCTTGCTATCATAATACTGTTGCTTAATTACACGACCACCTTCCTCGTGTAACACGACATCCGTTCAATTATCAACGTGAAATCCCTGCATTGACAAAGCTAGAGGAACATGTCCGGTCAGCTTTAATTTGGTGTGACGGGTTACATACAAGACTTCATGCCTTGTGGGCACATGTATTATGCGTTGATAATTAAGTTAACGACAATTATTCACGTGAATGAAAGCGGTGCAAAACGTCATCAGGCTTTACAACATTTACGTCTAATGATTTGGTTTGTTTCTGCTCGTATAAGGTCCAGTGGTGGCCGGTGTAGTAGGGTCGAAGTTGCCTCGGTACTGTCTCTTCGGGGATACCGTTAACATGGCCTCTAGGATGGAAACCAATGGAAAGCGTAAGTTTGTCTTTTCGAGGAATAAAAAGAGCTATTGTTATGTGCTATTGGGCATGTGTTTCAGCGATACAGCACCATTCACTGCTCAGTGGTAAAAGCTGGTCTAGATCTAAGTAGACTATGCCTGATTCATAGTAATCGGTTTCTAATCTTATTGCGTACCCGTCTACATGCATATTAGTTGTCCAATAGAAAATACTTGTGAATGGTGTTGTTGTGGGTGGTGTTGTTGTTTTTCGTGTTAGGCATGTTTGGAATCGATGCTAGCAGTCAATGGTCGAAGATATATCGATTATTGGCTCGGAAATTGGTCCTGGACGACAGCTGAATACTGCAACACAAGCGTCTGCTTCCTCATTCATTATTCAGTCGTCGTCCACTAAAGAATATCCGCGTCCATAATCCAAATTGGAGCAACGTGGAAGAGATTGGAAATATTGACGAAGTCTGGCAACTAAAATGCAACCACATGATTCCAGAGGAAAGCTTCTGTCGGCATCTCTGATTCAGACAACAGAATACCGTGGATTCTCGGGCGTAACCGCGCTTTAATTGCGGCTGTTCATGTGGAGACTGAAATATTCACACGGCAACTAGCACCGGTTCAAGCGGAATAGGATACGCTAGATCGGCAGCTGTGTTGACAGATCAGATCAAAGAAAAAACTCATCTGATGGTAATGGATGCGTAAGTGGAAGCCTGATGGAGCAAACGCCTCAGCATGGGCCGGGTAAACCTGGCAAATACAGGAATTCACAGAAAAACTAACCTGTAATCCCCGACGTTGTACGGCTTGAATTTCCAATCTAAACAATAAACCTACATATGTCGAATGACAAGTATCACAGTACACCAGTAGAATTCCACCAAAGGTAATAAATTGGAGCGATATGCAAGAGCTATGAAAATTGACGACGTCTGGCGACTAAAAAGCAACCGTAAGACATTATGTTGTTCCAACAATATGAAATCCGTATCTCTGATCATTATTCTTAATCCGTATTCTTAATCCATATGGTATTCATATGCATATCAGTCACGCTTTGATTGTGACTGTTCACATGAACACATGAAGATCTGGAAGTACATGGGTTCATACGACCCCTAGCCCCGGCATATGCGGAATTAGGCAAGTTATGGAATGAACACCACGCTACGCCCGTATTTTGCTATCAGCATGCAATGTGTACTTGTCGGATCTCTTATACTGAAAACATATTAATTATCTTCTCTTTATTATTGGAGCACTCAAACTTGTGGAATGATATCTGAGCCATGTTGGACTAATGTAGTTCCATCATCAATAATCACACAACCAATCTGTGTATGAAACTCACTGAGAATAGATTGTAATTTGCATTAACACTAAAACATGTATGAACACAAACATCTGAATGGTGAAAACACATAGTTATTTATTTTTCAAATGTATCGTAATGTGAATGAATGGTTATATTACTTCAGCCGATGCAATCCATATCAGCCACCAGACAAATTGTGCCCTACAGGATATCGGTGGATTTGAAACAGTGCCACGTGGGAAAATCGACATCAAGGTACATGTATATTTAATTGTACCCCGCCGTAGTATTGTTATGTATCAACCTGTATTTACATGATGGTAATTTGAGGAATTCACTTTCTCAAAATCATTTGCACACGCTAAAAACTAAAGAGTTTTAAATTAAACTAATAACCTTTTAAGGGTGTCCACGGTGACCACTTTAAGAGAAGACTGTTTGGCCACCCTTAAAAGTTATTGCAACACTTTAGGAAGAAGTTAGAACACGTTATTTTCAACACAAATACACCTATATCAACGTATGTTGCACACAGCCTGTTAAAGTTGCTAGATTCACTCTCTATATGAGAGACCCCATTTACTCGTCCACTGATATTGGCACAGAAGGTAGAAATGTTGTCAAAGTTTACCATATTTTTTCAACCTTGCATTATAATCTTTGTTGATAATAAATTTGAGTAGTGCAATAGAATAAGCTTCGCCCTTGCCCTAAAATATAAACTTTCCCACACTAACCGTGCGTAAAATAACCACTGAACACGCATATGAAAACATTATTTCCTAAATAGTATGTGTTGTTTATATACAAAAAACTCTGTGACAGTAAAGAAATCGATCTGTATTTCGATCCAAAAACAAACCAACTATATTTTCACGAAGTATGCATACTAAAATATCAGCATCGGAAAACATTACGATCTTCCGTTTCATGATACGGATTTATTATGGTTGAACAAAATGGGCCTCCTGACCTTGATGTTTTTGAGGCATTTATAGGAAAGATTCAGCAAAAATAGAACACCTCCAATTTTTGTCTGAGGCGTCATATTTTTTGTACCAGGGAAAATCCTCCATTTAAATGTCTCTCAAACATAGCAAAATAGGTGAGGAAGCACATTTTAATCAACCATGAATCCATTTCTATACAACGGAAGATCACATTTGTTTCGAGGCTGAAATTTCAGTATGACTTCATGAAAAATATAATTCAGCAAAATTTAGATAAAAAAAAATCGACTTCATTAATGTCAGACGTATGGCATAAGATCACATATCCTTAACTTAAAAATATACCAACTGAATCCTCGTGCGGTTATGTGATTGACGACTCGTTAGGGGCAATACTAAGATTCGTTGATACATTCCTTCCTAGGGTAAAGGCGAAATTGAAACCTATTGGCTGACTGGAAAAGAAGGCTTTGACGAAATACTAAGAAATCTACCCTCTCTAGTGTCACCAGTGTTCATGGATGGTGAGCTGGTGAATGATATGTATACGAGCATGACGTCATCACCGTGTTACAGTGATGCTCCTGCTAGTTACTCACAGACCAGTGGACAGGATGTAAGAGTAGTGACTGAATGGCGACCAGCAGAAGCGGG
>JAVTVY010004746.1:0-37745 GCA_036873755.1 Hanleya hanleyi
AAAGTGCACTCAGAGTTCAAAGGTTAATCGGCCTCCAAAAGCCCTTTATTGCTCGTTAAGGCGCTGAGACGGGCGTTAAGGCGTAAAGATAGGGCGTTAAGGTATTGAGACGGGCGTTAAGGCGTAACGACGGGTGTTGACGGGCGTTGAGACGGGCGTTAAGGCGTAACGACGGGCGTTGACGGGCGTCACTGCATTTCGATGTATTGGTGGCAATTCCATGAAAATCAGGGCTTCTGAGCTAGTTCACCAGGGCGTCGAAGCGTTAAGCTAAGCGTTGACGGGCGTTACTGTCTATAAAAGCAAGTGTATTGCCAAAACACGCACAGTCGACGTTTAACCATCAATATGGCTTATACTTGCTCTGAGTGCCAACGCACGTTCACCAGACGTTACGATATGATGCGACACGAGAAAAATATACATGGGATTGAAGACTCCGAGGCACAATAAGCCGATACAGAAATTGATGAGAGTCTATCTACTGATAAGGAGAGCTTGACCTCAGATAGTCAGCCTACATCCCAGGAAAGTGAGATTGCTAAGAGTCTATATACTGATACGGAGAGCTTGACCTCAGATAGTCAGCCTACATACCAGGAAAGTGAGGCAGAACCTTCCTTCTGGGATCGTACTGTGACAGCAGCTATCAATACTCATGCTGCAGTGATCCAGAATGCCGGACAGGATAACTTACAACAGGCGTACACCCAAATGCGCCCCTGCATCAGGAAAACAGCCATGGCGATCTATGAACAGTATACCTTACTACCGCTTGAAATGAAAGGCAACCCCACGCACAGGTCCATCATGAAGACCAAGCGTCACTTGGAAGAGGATATGGGGCTACCACCCACGGAGGCCCTGGAAAATGCGATCAGGATGCGCAAACAACTCTTTCAGGACATGCTGCCCCAACAATATCCAGGCCTGCCCGATTAGGTCACACCGAGCAAAGATGAAAGTTTCTGAAACGGCGACTTCTGATTGGACAAGAGCAGCCGAGAATACATCTAACGCATTAACGGGCAAGAACGAATATGACTGATACAGCGCCAAATGGCAGCTTCTGATTGGACAAGAGTCTTCTTGAATTGTAAACATACCCAACGCGGCTCCCCACCGTGGGTATGATGTACTGCAGGGGAGAATAAACCGTATGAAAAAAACACGTTGTTGTTGTTCTCTCATCTCTCATCCTTGTTGTTGTTGTTTTTCTTTCATCTGTGTATATCATGGCGTCAAGGCGTTATGCTAGGGCGTTAAGGCGTAACGACGGGCGTTAAGGCGTAACCACGGTAGCTCGGAGCTCGATGATGGAGTAGTCGGGAGCTCGGAGCTCGGGGATGAGGCAGGCAGGAGCTCGGAGCTCGGAGCTCGGGGCCCCAAAATTGTTGCTTTCTATACTACTCCTAAATGTAAGAGGAGGACCCGGATGTAAAACTGATACCCCACACGGTCCATTTGACCAGGTATGGGCCCTCAATCACTCAACAAACCTCCACGAATCCCCAGAATGCCTGTTTTCTATACTACGGCCAGCGCAAAATCATGAAAACGGACACATACATTAGTCCAGTCGGATCCCACTCACAAACAAAAATTACCACCCCCCATACCCCATACAGGCATTTTCCCGTATATTGTATAATACAAGCCCCTATTGTAGAGGTAAAGTCCGTGTTCCGCTTTTTATATTTTCGGGGACAAATCCGCATTTTACATGAAAACGGACACATACATTAGTCCAGTCGGATCCCACTCACAAACAAAAATTACCACCCCCCATACCCCATACAGGCATTTTCCCGTATATTGTATAATACAAGCCCCTATTGTAGAGGTAAAGTCCGTGGTCCGCTTTTTATATTTTCGGGGACAAATCCGCATTTTACATGCACCCACCCATGACTTGATAGGCAGGCCCCGATAAGCCAGGGACCGATATTACCCCTTTGGGACAAGGTTGATAGGAATTTCCCCCTATTGTAGGGTAAAGTCCGTGTTCCGCTTTTTATAGTTTCGGGACAAATCCTAAATTTACATACACCCACCCGATTGACTTGATAGGCAGGTTCCGATAAGCCCGGGGACCGATATTAGCCCTTTTGGATAGCGTTGATAGAGGTTTTCCGCTATTTTAGGGGTAAAGTCCGTGTTCCGTTTTTCATATTTTCGGGACCAATCCTAAATTTACATACACCCACTGCAGGCAGAACCCGATAAGGCCGGGGACCGATATTAGCCCTTTGGGATAGGATTGATAGGGGTTTTCCTCTATTGTAGGGGTAGAGTCCGTGTTCCGCTTTTTATATTTTCGGGAAAAATCCTAACCGTGTCTCTTCGGTCACCTCCGTAACTACCCGACTGTTCCCGTGTAAACTCGGATGTACCCGGAACACACAGCTAAAGGACCCGGATATAAGTCCCCGGATGTAAACCACAGATGAACAGGTCAGTACACGCATTCCTATCATTCAATATGACCTTGAACTATCACCTGATCTCCCCGTGATTCCCCAAATACAAGTCAGTACAGGCATCCCATCAATGGTATTGCTAAAGGACCCGGATATAGGTCAATCCTTGCGAACGTGCAACAATGTTGCAATTCGGGGAGCCAGGTGTTCGGCACGTGACAACCCCACCCCAAGCAGACGACAGCGAAATTCTGGCGGGAAAACCCCCACAGACAGGTCAGTACATGGCCTATCATGTTCCCACGGACCTCACCGAAAAGACACGGACGTACCCATCGGACCTCACCGAAAAAACACGAAGATGAACGACATTGTAGGGAAAAACCCCACAGATAGGTCAGTGCATATCCTATCATGTTCACAGGTGACGCCCCATTCACCCAGACCGGAAGTGACGTCATACACATGCGCACGTAATGGAAAAACTCCAACCCTAACATGTCTAAACATGACCCAAGGTCAAAGACGAGATGAAAGGATACAGGTCAACTCAAGGGCACTCATTGACCTTTAACCTCTGTCACGTGATATGCAAATTTCTGAGGTCAAAGGTCAATACGCGCTGTAATGCTCGCTATATACTACTTGCCTGCATTTTGTAGCCTGATCTTTTTCATCCATCTTTTTCCTGAAGTCTCCAGCAGTAAATGTCGAATGAAGAAAACAGCCGGGCGTAGCCATATACATCAAATGATTTCAGAACACTGAGAGATTGAGAACCCTTCCTTCCAGGTAACTTTATTTAGATAAAAGTAATCACAGCAGGATCATACAGAACCTATCTTGTTTCCTTATATAAACAGCTGATGATGATGCCAAACGCTTATTATTTCGTTGCTCCATTACAAGCGTCTAGTCCGTCATTCAGTACTCAGCCGTCGACCACCAAATAATTTCCGGGTTCATAATCCAAAGACCCAATTCATATAATAGCGTTAGCATCAAATTAAAAGAATAATCATAGTATACATGAGCAGTGTGACTAACGTCACAGGACCTACGAAGTAGGGTAGGCATTAGGACTCCGACGCGAACTGAACTCTTGGAAATCCCCAACCCCAGTTGAAATCCTGCCTATATTAAGATGGGCACTGTCCAAGTCAGAATCACCAGTGATTTTCATCAAAAATCACCAGAAATTTTCATCAAAAGTAGGTCAGCTCAGAACTTGTTGGTAATAGTCTCCTAATGCGCCTTCATTCCAAAAATAAATAACGATCGACGATTTAATTTTACAATTTTTTAACAGATTGAATAATAAAAAGTTCAGTAGATTTCAGGCTTTACGTGTGAAAATACATTTACATCTCTTTAATGGTTTTCATTGCCCTTGTCCAGGACAAAAAACGCATTATTTTCCCAACAATACAACAAATTCTTATATATAGTCCTATAGTAGAAAGGTAGCATTTATGTAGTTTACGGTAATTCAACTCAAGACCAACACCTTCTCGGCACAAGATAATAATGATTCTATGTCATTTTCCTGAGCATGACCGGTACAAAGACGAATAAATAGCATCTCTACATCACGTTGTTATCTAGATATATGAGACAACACATTTTGGGTATCGGCAATCTGATGAATGTAGAATTTGAGGATTGTACTTAGCATCTTAAATACAGCCTCTTAATACTGATTACATATCTGTTAATTTCGTTTGCCATAATGTAGCAGTTAATCAAAACATGCGTGTATATAGCAAAAGTGTGTGTCTCAAATTAACGGCAGCTGTTCAAATGTCCCCTGGAACGGTAATAAATTAATAAAGACGTCAACATGTGAACTCATGTGAACTGCACTGTCGATGGTTTAATGTAATACCGGTACCATCTGTTGTGATATTTTTTTAACTCCCAGACAGATCTGTTTATTTTTGTCTCCCCTGCTCTGACCTCTAAGAACAATTTAATTATTACACCATGGCAGTATTAACTGCATTCTCGAATCCCAAGCCTATCAGACTGTTAGTTCTGATCTGTTTATAGACCTATTGGGGGTGACCCAGCTACACTGCTGTGACCTCTAGCTCTCAAAACAATTACGGATGACATATCCCACCAGGTTTTGTACTATGTTATATATACAGTGAAACATACAGCCAAGGTTTCCCGATGGGCATGACAGTGCACTCGCTGAGCCATGAATAAATAATAAAAGAAATAATTATAAATCAAATTTTCATCTGAATTCGGTCAGCTCAGAACTTGCTGGTAACAATGCCCTAATGCACGTTCATGCCAAAAATCAAGGTTCTAATGTCAACGGTTCTCCTTATTTTGCCGACGAAAGGATGCGGATGGACTGACTGACTCACTCACTCACTGACTCACTCATTACCGGACAATTTGCGATCTTTAGCCTACTTCGTAGGAACATTAAACTAGGCTAGTTTCCTAAGATACTTAGTATATGCTGTTTAAATTTTTGGAAAACATGTGACGTCCTGATATGTCTCTGTTTGATCGGCAAGCGATCGCCGATGTCTATCTGGTGGGCCTACTCCCAATCGGCGGGGATTTTCTGGACACACGGAGAAATGTGCATATTTGACGAATGTGGAACCGGAAAGATGACATTTATCCTACCGTATGGTCGGTCGAAAAAAAACCTCACACGTTTTATATTGATCGAGTCGTAAGGCCTTCTCCGATAATTGTGCTTCACTTTTTAACACTTAATTGGGAGTGATGCATTCTCGTTCAATTGTTAGCCTACATTGTTGACTTAATCGTGTCTATTGTGGATGAAAACAATTTGAAATTATTAAAACAGTCACACAAATGAATGAAAAAATTGGGGAAAAGGGAAAAGGTAACAACGGCATTTCGTAGAAGGCCTGCAGATGGCGAACTCTGCATTAACAGGTTTGAGGCTAATAAAGCCGGTGGAATAGCATCTCTACATCACGTTGTTATCTTGATATATGAGACAACACATTTTGGGTATCGGCAATCTGATGAATGTAGAATTTGAGGATTGTACTTAGCATCTTAAATACAGCCTCTTAACACTGATTACATATCTGTTAATTTCGTTTACCATAATGTAGCAGTTAATCAAAACATGCGTGTATATAGCAAAAGTGTGTGTCTCAAGTTAACGGCAGCTGTTCAAATGTCCCCTGGAACGGTAATAAATTAATAAAGACGTCAACATGTGAACTCATAGAATCTGCACTGTCGATGGTTTAATGTAATACCGGTACCATCCGTTGTGATATTTTTTTTTAACTCCCAGACAGATCTGTTTATTTTTGTCTCCCCTGCTCTGACCTCTAAGAACAATATTAACTGCATTCTCGAATCCCAAGCCTATCAGACTGTTAGTTCTGATCTGTTTATAGGCCTATTGGGGGTGACCCAGCTACACTGCTGTGACCTCTAGCTCTCATAACAATTACGGATGACATATCCCACCAGGTTTTGTACTATGTTATATATACAGTGAAACATACAGCCAAGGTTTCCCGATGGGCATGACAGTGCACTTGCTGAACCATGAATAAATAATAAAAGAAATAATTATAAATCAAATTTTCATCTGAATTCGGTCAGCTCAGAACTTGCTGGTAACAATGCCCTAATGCCAAAAATCAAGGTTCTAATATCAACGGTTCTCCTTATTTTGCCGACGATAGGATGCGGATGGACTGACTGACTCACTCACTCACTGACTCACTCATTACCGGACAATTTGCGATCTTTAGCCCACTTCGTAGGAACATTAAACTAGGCTAGTTTCCTAAGATACTTAGTATATGCTGTTTAAATTTTTGGAAAACATGTGACGTCCTGATATGTCTCTGTTTGATCGGCAAGCGATCGCCGATGTCTATCTGGTGGGCCTACTCCCAATCGGCGGGGATTTTCTGGACACACAGAGAAATGTGCATATTTGACGAATGTGGAACCGGAAAGATGACATTTATCCTACCGTATGGTCGGTCGAAAAAAAACCTCACACGTTTTATATTGATCGAGTCGTAAGGCCTTCTCCGATAATTGTGCTTCACTTTTTAACACTTAATTGGGAGTGATGCATTCTCGTTCAATTGTTAGCCTACATTGTTGACTTAATCGTGTCTATTGTGGATGAAAACAATTTGAAATTATTAAAACAGTCACACAAATGAATGAAAAAATTGGGGAAAAGGGAAAAGGTAACAACGGCATTTCGCAGAAGGCCTGCAGATGTCGAACTCTGCATTAACAGGTTTGAGGTTAATAAAGCCGGTGGATGCTGGTTACCTGTGAGTTGCACATTTCTCATGCCAATCCAGCAAAAATTTGCTCAGGTTATGCCCGACATTCCTTATTCCAATTTTGATTTTCATTCACTAAAGTCGCCGTGAAAAAAATTAAGAATATACTAGATAGGTGCTACTGAAAAAACACCTTCAATCACTTTCAGAAGAATAACTGCTAAGCGAGTAGTATATAAAAGCTAAATTCTCTAGACTTGATCTTGGTGTGGTTGTGTGGCTAGAGGTCAAAGGTCAGGGGTGATCACTTGACCTCCGGGTCATCACGCCTGCGCAGTGCGCATTTCCGGGTCTCCGTGCACTTCCGGGTCACCATGCATTTCTGGATCACCGCGCAACATCCAGGTCACCGCACATACATCGCATAAAACAAGTCTAAACATGTGGGGGGCGAACCTGGATAGATTCATAGAAGGGCTGACAACTCTGATGCGTACCTTGAATCGGTCATGAGCACTGTATGACGTATGTCAAGTCCAGATGTGTTTTCGTGTACTCTCTCTATCTGGAGTGCCGATACTATTGTAGTTCTCGTCAGATCAATGATGGTATCATTAGTACTGACAAAAATATATGTCATTATACAACCTAATCCAGACAGCCATGGTCGACTTACTCAGTCGGCAGAACAGGAGGCTCGTAACCTCGGGGCCCTCGGAGTCCCACTTGGGTCGTCAACTGTCGGTAGAGCACGACACTCGTAACCTCGGGGCCCTCGGAGTCCCACTTGGGTCGTCAACTGTCGGTAGAGCATGAGACTCGTAACCTCGGGGCCCTCGGAGTCCCACATGGGTCGTCTGTTTTTTTTCTTTCATCAATGCCCTTAGGAATAATATTTCACTTTGCTTATATTGCATAATTAATTCATTTATAAATCGAGGGTGCGCGAAAAACTTGAACTTGGAAAAATTCGGCAATCTAAAAAAAAAAAAGAAACAAAAAATAAAATACAGGAGAGACACGAAACAATAGGATATTTTGCGAATCAAAGCATAGGATGTGCGGATGCGATCGATCGAGAGGTCTTTGGATCGTTGGTTGACTTCACTCGAAAAAGATTTGGTAGTATGAGTTTCTTATGCAGCAAAAGAGATACCCGGGTCACCCACTGGATGTCATCCATGAGCGTAACAAGATGGCAACGCAAGCTTTCTCGTTGGTGTGATAATAGCATCGAATTGGGACTTCGGCCCGGCGTAACTCGTCGCCTATAATATCCCTGTCGTCGGGATCAAAGTTTACATTGGTCAGCGTGAATACCGTAATGGTCGTGGTGCAATGAGGAAGATTGTGTTGTGTTTGTAAAGGGGCGTTCAACTGGGAACGCTTTTGATCTTAATGATGCGTTTAAACAGGTCTTTCTGCAGAGCGATTGCTTTGGCATACGTCGCTTCCCAGCTCATGTCCGGGATTTTCAACATTGACTCTTTTAGGTCCATCTTCAAATAGTCCTTGTCCAGCGATTTCATATGGACCAAGAGCTCAACATACTGTTGACGTAGAAACCGTCGAAGTCTGGGTGTCAATGTGTTATGGGCTAATATTTCGACTTCGTCTTTCGAATACCCACTGTGGCGAAACTTGTTTACTGTGCCCTTCAACGCACACGTACTCAACATTGTTCCCAGTGGATATGACTGATGCTAACGGTTCAGATGTGACGTTATATGATCACTCCTAGTCCCTCAATCCTCCTCTTCCTCCTCCTCCTCCTCCTCCTCCTCTTCCTCCTCCTCCTCCTCCTCACTCACTCACTCACTCACTCACTCACTCACTCACGCACGCACTCACTCTGTACCCAGTACTCTGTAGTGTAGGTAACTCTACCAGGGTAGTCAGACCGGTCATACCATACCCATCATACCCGTTGGCGCCTCCTGGGACCCACCGGAGTATTTCGTGACTTTCGAGGACTTACGCGATATTTTTTTACTTCCAATTTCGATCTGTTGAGAAACGAACAACGGCATAGGGAATCCCCCGAACACGTTCAGGCCCGCCATCTTCCTTGTTTAATTTCACAAAAGACTATAGCATGATAAAGGGCATAGGTCTATACCATATTGTAATATAAAACCCATGTAGCCACGTAATAATATATGGTGTGTGTATACCATGTAGCGCTCAACTTATTTCCCGCCCGTACACTTTGATAACGTATAAGGTTTTCTAAAACATGTCAAGACTTGGTTGATGACGTCACGGGAAATCTTCATATCAAGACCGCTTTTTTGTTTTTGTTGAGACCACCATTCCGCTTTTGTTATGACGGCTCAGACTCGCCTAAACATGTTATTCATCGGGCAACCCTTGCCTGCAAGTCACGTAGACGGAAGTGATGTCATCACTGGAAGCCATGTGACCAGAAGTCGTGCGAAGGACCCAGATGTTCCACGGTGACCATCCCGTGACCTTTCACCTCAAGTCACAAAGCCACACCAAGGTCAAATCTAGGGAATTTAGCTTTTATACTTACGTGCATATGGAGAAAAGAGAATACCGATAGCGGGGTAAAGGCGACAAGTTTGTTGTACAGAGGCCAGAACCAGCTAAAATTCTGACGGGACTGGAAGCAAAATGGTGACCCCAACTACGTCCGTATTGGAAAGAAAGAGAGGCAATTGCTTGAGGGTTTTCTATGGAAGCCGGATGCGGCCACTCGCGTTCTCGCGATCTCGCGATCTCGCACTGTCATTTTGAAGGAAAGAAGAACGCGAGATTACCTCTCGGCTAGGTCGCGGCTAGATCGTGACGCGAGATTAGAACGCGGTTAGGTCGCGACGCGAGATTAGGAAGCGGCAAGGTGGTGGTTAGATCGCGAATCGAGATTCTGACGGTTGGGACGCGACGCAATATTAGAACGCAGCTATACGTCGCGGTTAGGTAGCGGATAGATTGCGATGCGACATCAGGACAGGGTTAGGCCGCGGTTAAGTAGCGATGCGAGATTAGGTCGCATTTAGATCGCGAGATTTGGTTGAGAACACGATTGCAACGAGTTTCTCGAACTTACCGCGATCAAATCTCGCGTCGCGACCTAACCGCGACCAAATCTCGCGTGGCGACCTAACCGCGAAAAAATCTCGTCGTAATCTGGAGTCGCGACCAAAGAGCAACCTAGCCGCGACCTATCAGAGAAATAATCTCGCGTTTTTCTTTCCCTTGAAATGAAAATCACGATAACGCGAGTGGCCGCACAGGCTTCCATAGTTTTCAGGCTTTGCGTTTATCCTACCGATCTAAATAGCATCGCACATATCACTAAGCACCTGTTAGCGCCCCATCCACATGTGACGATACGCTAAGCCGTGTAAGTGCCCACATGACGAGAGGTCTTCAACTCGACCCGTGTTCCAGAAACCTGTCTGAGAATCTAGGTAGAGAGATTATCATGCGATATTAGCTCAGTGCAAAAGTATTCCAGTCGCCATAGTCCTCCATATATTATTTCGCATGAGGGGTCGTAATCTGTTACTTTTTACGCCTTATCTAATATCTACTATTTTAATCACGTTTCGCGATCATAATATCATTGAACCAATCTTTGAGACGTAGTCCACAGTATGTCTACCCAGTGGAAATCACAAAAATATGGTCTACTGTACACTTTTTATTTTCTCGATTATCAACTTGATCAGATTCGAACCTCTGTCTTTGTTATATACAATCCACAGACGCCTGGCATCCGTTCCCCTGTTCAAAGAATTCCAATAATCATGCATGCGTTTCTTCTTATTTGGGTTATAGCTTTAGTACAAACACATTACCTATATTATGGAATCACGTAAATATGTCATGAACGATAAACAGGCGTCTCTCATATATCAATCATGTGCATTCAGTCTGGTTTTCTACCTCCCCCCCCCCCCCTCCCCCCCGAGTGCAATGGCACCTACATCGACAGGGGCGTGGCAACCACGCACACATAAAAGCTATGTCTGCTGTTTTAACACGTGTTATGTTTTATTTTGACGACACTTTATAGTCTTGCGTTGTTAGCCTGTTTATTAAATGCATTGTCCATTTGTTTCCATACGCGCATGTATTGGAAGACCAGAATCTGCTTGGTGTGCCTATCTTAAGTACGGTACTTACATAGGCCTGCTATTAAACTCCGAACCTTTAAATTCTATTATTTGAGGGTAATAATCAAGAAAATCCAAACAAAACTGATCATGCGACAATATTTGTCGGTGTGGCCACTTCCATATCATATGATAATCAGCTAACTGTGACCAAATGCTTCAGTGTTTACCGGTTGAAGACAAAATTAAGCAAGCGATTTAGTCGGGAGCCACCCCAGTGGCTTGATTGGCAGTGAGTATCTTCGTCGACGTTATTTTTGTTGTTAACAAAAAAAATATATATATGTATATTGTACGGAGAGACAGAGGGCATAGGAATTTCACCGTTTGAGTCGCCTGACCCAGACTTCCGTTCAAGGGTAGAGTGGGATGAGGAATAATGCTGCCCATGCGCAAACAGAAATGGAAAACTGTACGGAAAACCAAAAGGTCTAGAGACATGGGGGTTTCACTGTTTGAATCGCCTGTACCCAGTCTTTCGCACTGGGGTCAGGGAGCATGGAGACATGGTGATTTCACCGTTTGAGTCACCTGGACCAAGGCTACCGCCCTATGGTAATGTGTGCTGAGGAATATAGCGGTGCATGCGCAAACAGAAGACTACAAATGCACTATACACCAATGCACTGTAAATACGAAGGTCAGTGACATGGTGTGGGTCATTCATCGCGCGTCATTTCATTGACCATGTCGACGGTCCTACAAGCCGTCCTTCCCCTTACACTCGAGATGGGGTTACACGGCTATGAGGATAAATTCTCCATCGTGGAAGACCGGGATGTTTGCTGGTTGAACCTTGAGTCCACGTCGAAAACGGTTGCGATACACAGTGACGGCTGTACCAAATTTTTATGGGTGGTAAGCCGTGAGATCGACCGTAACCTCATACATGTACACCGTGAGATCAGATGCTTCACTTCAGAATCTGATAATCGAGAAAGTGTTGCCTATTGTGGATCAGCTGTTTACACCGGACAGTCGGTCAGCCGTCCATTTGGTCTGGTCTCGAGCTATTGAGGCCACTCTTGTGTTGGCCGAACCCAGTGAGCAAATTAATAATCGCGTCTATTGAAAAGAGGACGACGAGCGGAACTATCCGGTTCTCACCTCCGTGACCTACAAATATATGTTCTGGCGAGATTTTCACCGTCGGAGGATGACGACGCCATATATTATCCGGATATGCTCACCCAACCCAGTGGCAAATACATCCACACAACGGAAGCCGGTGCAGCGTCAGAACCCAATGAAAGCCTCCAGAGTGGAACTTCGATCCCGGCGCCAGAAATCCACGGATAATGGGGGTGTGTTATTATCACATGATGCACCATGCTGATGACTAATAAATACAGCCGATAGAGCTGTACTTACTTATCCTCCTAAGCCATGCCGCGTGGACGATCCCGATCACTACTCGCCAGGAATCCAGCCCCTACTGAGGATGACAAATCTACCACAGATCCTGACGAACCGCCCACCCAGACGTTTCGATAGAAGACGCAGTGAGGGGGCGCACGTGGTATTAGGGTGAAGTGTCGAAATATGGGGTCTTTATATAAAACCCCAGGCTTTATATAAATAAACATATGGATTTATATAAAGCATGGGGTTATATATAGAGACCCCATATTTCGACACTTCACCGTAATACCACCGTCCACACCCCCCAAGCCTCTTGTTTTGCGGGCCTGTGCATCAGACTGAACCACTATGCCCATGCCATTTTTGAGGATCAAAAAAAGGTCGTAATTCTTACATGCGGCAATTTATTACGGATTTAGGAGACCGGTCAGCTCCGGTACTTTCACCCCAGTAACAATATCGGCACATACGACAAGCCCTTCATCATAATTTACGAATTGTGCGTCACCGGAGACGGCAATGGTCCAGCTGGTGACTTGGATGCATTGAAATGGGCCCGTCGACAACGCCCCAACATCAAATGACAGGTGGAGAGGACGACGAACGTAACCTTCTGCGTGACTAAATGATCGACCACCCGATCCTTTGACTCGAATAAAATGTAGGAGAACCATGTCGGAAATAGGGCCTTTCACGGGCTATTGCTCTCTATAAATACGAGAGAGAGACCAAATTCAAACGGGTGTTATCTTGTGAATTGGTAGGTCAATTCATCCATTTGTGTCGCGATGTGTACATACGACGAGGTCTCTGCTTTGCTCAGTTGGCTCGGCTAGATGGAGGTAAAGTGAATTTTTCCCTCCACCCTATTCTATAGTCCGCATTGGAAGACACCTTGACGGATGTGGATCAGGTGCTTACATCAAACAATTGGTCATCAGACGAGCTGGGTTGGCCACGTGCCATGGACGCGATTTGCTGGCAGAAGCCAAGTTAGAAATTGGAAAGGAACTCCGACGCCGGCTTAACAAATACTCGTTATATAGAAACGATAGATCCCGGGTCCTTCGTCGTTCATCACCAGGAAGAGCTTAGAGAAGGATTTGGACACGACAGCGCAGCTGATTATAATGCATTATCAGCCTGCATCAAAGCCGCTAAACCTCGGGGCATATAACGAGCTCAATTCCGAGATCGGTTAAAAAACACAAGATACCTATACCTTACTTGGAGCTGCTCGCCGCCATTTTCGAAGGAACCGGTCCTCGTAGGCGGTATGGATGCCCAATGTCAGGCGGATTTCGTAGATATGAGCGCCTTCGCTGCCGAACTATGCGTCGGTCGTCGGTCAGACTAAAACGGTGGAGAATCTCGTAGCTGCGTTTTAGGGCATATTCAAGACGGGTCGCAGTATAGCACACTCTTGGAAACTACTATCTCAAACCCAGAAGCCATGTGACTGAGGCTATTACATGACAATACAAATTTCCATATGCTACCAGTAGAACAGGTTTTCAGTCCCCACTTATAACCTGAATGTCCAGCATTATCACCTTTAAGGGGGAAGCATACCTGATCAACATTATTATATTTTTGTATGTATTTATTGTTAAATAAAAGATTAAAACCACTAACTCTATTTTATGTTATTATTTACATCCTGTCACACATGCAACCACAATCACAACGGAAGAAGCTGCAAAAAAATCCGGTAACCCTGTACGGATCATTACAGTCAAGGGCATGTTCGAGAAGAGTTATCTCCCTAACTAGAACGGAAAGCACTCAAGGGGAGCCATCGCAAGCGACGTTTTAGGAGAAGGAATTACAGCCGTGGTGAAAACAGCGTAAGACTACTATACTGTTGAACGCACTCTGAAAACCGAGCGACGCCGAGACAAGACGGTGCAACTCGTGAAATGGCAAGGTTGACCCAGTTCCTTCAATTCCTGGGTAAAACGGCTATAAAGTCATCAGCGTTCATTCTAAGCTCGATCATCAACACAGTACTATGAACAAAAGGCCGCCTCCTCTGAACACAGCGTACCCAAAACATGCGCAGAACACAAGTGGACTTTGTGGTGACATTGCTCTCCCTGCTGGCTATCTTATATGGCGGTGTGTTTCAGATGTGGCATACAGAAGCGCTTATTCCAGTAGAAGTAGCCCGTAAAGGATTTTAAGGGTAGGATTGCGGCTTTAAGCATTAGTTGCGCATGATGTCCGCTCAAATACGAAAGCACGCCCTGGCGCTTCGTGTATATTGAAGACTCAACCGAGTTGGTCCGGACTATTGTACGACCGAGATGCTAAAAAATCTCAGTTGACAGCCCCCTTATTCTACCGAGACACAACTTAGTACCCGGTCACGGATAATGCTAACACCGGATGGAACAATCGGCGGGGTTTCACAGCAAACGGCAGCTCGGTCGATCTAATTGGTCGTCCACACTCAGACCTCTTCATTCTGACTGATACGGGCGCCCCTGACCTTCGCTTTGATGGCCAATGACGTAGTGAGGCACGTAGCTGATCAGAGATTATCATCCATGACGCAGTCCTGTATGTCCAAAAGTGAAACCGAATACAGCCGTTAAACTGGAGCACCTCAAAGCTTTGGAGAGAAAACCAGCCCAGTACCCAATCCTACGTATGCAAACCAAAGTCTTATCTGTGCCTGCTCGGAATATGAGCGCCAACAAAGAAAACTTGTTCTTGTGGGAACACAAGCGACTGATCCTGGCCTTTGGGGGTGAATACCAGTTCCAACGGAGCCTACTCAGAGAACCCGTTTGAACATTTCAGTTTCAATTTTGTGGCCCTACATGTGGACGGACAGCAAGTCCAAGCCACTGCCTTAACACCGAACTTTGGACGCGAGAATTTCATTCGGGCCTCCCTATTTACAGCGACAAGTCAAATCATCCAGGATGGAAAAAATATTATCAGTCGGGAGGATTACCCTAAAGGATACACGTTGTTCTGTTTTGATATGACCCTCACGTTAGAGAACCACCATCAGCTGAACCTAGCCAAGCAAGGTAACTTATGGTTGGAGACCCACTTTGCGCGAGCCCTCCGGATCACTATCAATGTGACTTGCTACGCCGAGTTTGACCTCATCATTCAAGTAGTCAAAACACGCAACGTCCTGTGTGATTTTGCCACCTAACTTGGATACAGACCAGATTACCACCGTTTTGGAGAATGACCCTTGGACAGGCATTATCTTTCAAGGGGTGTTCGCCTGAGACCAGTTCCCGCTAGATCATGTATACCCTGCCGAATGCGCCCTCAACACAGACCCGATGGCTCGCCCTCTCGGATTCAATAATAAGAAAGACCGACATTTTTTACCGCATAATAATTCTTAAGTTACTACCTTTATAGTTGCTGATATTTATAATACCACCCTTTTGGGTATTGCCAGTCTTTCAGACGGACATATGCGAATTGTTTTCTGGATTCGCATACAGATCGGACGATGTCTGGATTCGCATACAGCTCGGACGGTGAATAACGTTTTGATGACCTCAGTTATGCCCCTTTGGTGAGCGTGAAAATCATGGCTCATGTACAGCAAGAAAATTGAGCAAAAACTGCATGTTCATGTTTTGATTTTGTTCTAAATTGACCGCTCAACAGTGTATTTCATTGAAATCGCCCTTACGGATTTCTCTGGAAAATGGACCGAATATGACAATTTTTTCAACTTTTTGAGGGTTTTCCAGATAAACTGAAACTATTTTAAAGAGGATTGAGAGGGTTTCAAAATTTTACTACATTAATGGCATTTGCTCTGGATTAATGGTGCAAGCTTTCTCTTTCAGATGATATATGGATGTAACAGGTTTGCGTTAATGATTATTTGACTGTCTGTACCGAAGAGGGGACTCCATTATTTATTTCCGACTGAACTGGCTAAGTGTGGTGCGCACCCTATTGTCCTACTTTCATGACCTATGATCTTTATGACGTCACTTCCTGTCACGTGACCAGAAATGACCTTTGCGTCAGGTGCACCATTTTATCTGATTATGTACTTATGCGCAGGAGCCAAAGTCATTTCCGGTCAAGTGACCAGAACCGGACGTGAACTCACAAAGGTCTGAGGTGACGAAATGCACTTTTACTACACCGTATATAGGCCTACCTGACCATGTCAGAAACGGATCTTCGTATCCCTGGCGCTTGCCACAACGTTCCGCTCACTTTAAATGGATTAAACTGCATCTTTTTTCGCCGGTGTAAAATCCGGAACCGTTTGGGACGCCCTCATAAAAATGTCACTTGTCATTTGGATGCAGATCTAGTAGAGAAGGGGTATGTAGATCGATGTAGGTCGTATAGAAAGCTTTTTTATGACATCTAATGCCATTGTGGTGTATGAAAAGGTGGGAAATAATTATATCCTGAAATAAAATAAAAATATTAAATCACAAGAGCAACAACATCGACGAAGGCACTGTGAACCGAACGTATCGAATCGATTATTTCGGTCAGAAACTAGCCTGCGTTTATGTATATTATGATTGTTGTTTTTATTTTTTTTATTTTTATTTTTTTAAATTTCATGCTAATGCTGTTATATGATTATGGACGGAAGTTCAATAATGGACGATGGCTGAATATTGAATGACGGACTTTACGCTAGTATTTGGATAAGAGCATTACAAATGGTTCAGGGTTCTACACTGGCGATTAAAGACCATCCATTTTAAGAGCGGAACGTTGCGAGGAGCATTGCTGAGAGGACGTGTGCGGGTACATGAATATGCTAGATCAAGGACAAAGATGACACGAGAGGCCATGTTAAACTGAGCTATAGTCTTTTGTTAGCTAGTCTGTTTCATACCAGTACAAGATTCAAGGAAGCACCTGTTTAAGTCATCGGACTGATCTGGTATCTTACTGTTAGTCGTAAAGTCGATAATCGCGTACGTGAAATGACGTATGCTCACTTTCGCAGTTTTAGTTGACTCTAGATCTCGATTCGAACTTTCGCATGTAAAAGTAGCGCGGTACTTCCTTCGTATACTCTTTAGATAATCATATATATCCACTTATTGTGAAAAAAGTCAAGTATGGATGAACAGTTGAAGACGTTCAAGGAGAAAGGTTATGTATATCTCAGGTAAGTATCCAGTTGTTTTATACATAACCTCTTTGTATGTCGTATCTCTGGATTATTCTGTTTTTCAACTGACATACTTCAATGTAAGATTTAAGGCAGAAATAACTAATATATAACGAAAGTGTTTCAGCATATATATCAAGTATGTAATAAGCAGGGCAAATTCGGTATGTGAAAAAAGCTGATATATTAGGAAAACACATTAAACATGTTAAAGCTAGTATGTCACGAAAGCCTTGAAATTCTCTCGACTAAATATAGCAGATATGGGTCATCCGTTATGTCTCAGTGGGGCTTGTATTGACACCATTTATCACAAAAGAGATAGTATAATTCCAGCACATGATAAGGATAGTTCTCGTTGGACACTGTAGTTTACTTTACAAATTTACATGTGCCCACACACGTACAACGTACGGTACCATATACATTTCAATAAAGTAGTAAGGTGGTAACTCTAGCGTCAAGGGGCGTGGCTACAGTGCCTGTACTGTCTAATTCCGTTAGTGGCAGCGCCTGGAAACCGCATCCCGGCAATAAAATCCGCTGTGAGCGTTCAAAGGTATGGTTAAATTCGACAGGAAAATACGTCAATTTGCAGGGGTCTACTTACACCTGCAGAAGTGAAGAGACTGAATGAGGCTATGGATAAAGACAACATTCTTCTCCAGAACGAGTATGGACGGCGTGACGGTCAAGGCATGAAAACACGGCTATCAGCATGGAACAGCCTCCCTGATACTATCGTCGGGGCTATAGCCAGATCGCATAAAGTTGTCGGAACAGTAGAAAAGGTATATCGAGTTGTTTAACCAAAATTATTCTGGATAATTTCGATTTGCTCTCCTTATTCTCCGGGGCTATCTGGTAGTGATTGTATGTTGTGATTTTGGTTGATTTGCAGTTTTGTTGATTTGTTGCTATTTATAACTCCCAAGTGGTCTATCGATGAGCTGAAGGGAAATTCCCGCTATGAAGACGCTAGTACGAGTACTGGATGAGTGCCTCCAGTTATATTATGATAGATAGAGTGGGGTCCATTTTTATATACATCAACACACCGAACAACCCAGAACCGTCTGCCTGATTAGGACTATTTTGGATGATTTTTTGCATGTGTTTTATATAACTGACACAGCTTTTGGAGGGTGAGGTCTACCACTACCATTCGAAGGTCATCAAGAAGGATCCGCATACAGGGGGCGCTTTTCTCTGGCACCAGGATTATGGGTAAGGATTCATTACTCCTGTTAACAAGCTTTACGTGGCGAGATGTTTACATTCCTGATCTGAAACATCTTAGTTTGAAATTAAACCGCTGAACTGATATGCTCAAGATATATACATGTCTCTATGATATCTGCAATTTCTGTTGATTATGCCTTTCTATTCAAGGAAACAAACTGGTCTATAACCTTGAACTGGTTACATTTGTAGATACTGGTACGAACATAAGTGTTTATATCCCACGATGGGGACACTTTGGATTGCTATTGACAAGGCAGACAAAAGCAATGGATGTCTTCAGGTAAATTTGACTGTACCATCCAAGCTAGGGTGATTCAAGAATTATGCGATGGTGACGAATAAATCCTAACGAACACGCCAGTTTATAAAAAAACCTGGTTAACAAAGCAACAAGTTGTCATAAAGCCGATGTGTTACCGGTGTGCCGTGGTTTCCGTCCGTCGTTATCCGCAGTCAGTTTTTGTCAGTTGATGGTTCAACACAAGACGATGTAACTTGCACTGAACTTTTTTTACATTGCGGCTTAGTCTGTCTAACCTGATCTATTCTACAGTCCGAGTTCTATCAGTAACAGTTTTCTTTATGAAGTTACTGTTTGTCGGTTTGAACATCTGTTGATTGTCTTACGTAAAAACAGATCGTGGAAATTTACCTGCAATTTCTACGCACCGTATATGTATATGTGGGTATATTCGGAGTTCACATGAACTCTTGTTAAATCAAGTCAGCAAAACCCGTCAACGATAGCGATTGTTATAAAAACAGTGATATCATGCAACGTTTGACTGTATTTCAAACTTCTCTGTCCAACCTTGTTGTGATTCGCTTATAGATTCTTGAAGGCTCTCATCTCGTTGGACGACTGAACCATCAAAGAACTGGAGATCAAGCTACTGCAGATCCGGAAAGGATAGAAATACTAAAGAAACGCTTACCACTGAGATACACCGAACTGGAAGCCGGTGACGCCATGTTCTTCCACTCAAACTTAGTCCACAGAAGTGACCAGAATCTCAGTGATAAGAGACGATGGGCCTTCCTCATCTGTTATAACCGAGCTGACAATATTCCATGCGGCCAACACCCAAATGCCGATTACAAACCTCTCAAAAAGGTACCGGTATGCCATTGGCATTTTGAATGTGCAGTAAGATAAATGTTTAGATTTCAACCCTTGAGCTAAAACTGATTGGATGGGCTATGACTTAGTTTCCAGAAGGGTTCTTCTTGCCCACTGGAATCACAGGGCTTCAAAACACTCGGCATGGTCTGGAACTATAATGTAGGATATAGTGACTCGACCCGCACTGGTGGGAATACATATTGGATCCCATTTTGAAACTTCTTTCAAGGGCAAGATCACGCCGAAACTCGGAGCAGCGTATGTCAGCTGTAGGATCTTTTAGACGAGATCTTTCTGTGGCAAAATCGAGGGAATATCCAATCAATCAATCTATTTAAATATATAGTGTATCTCCTGATGAGGGAGAAATACAACGCGGTCTATGTGCGCGGACACACATCATATGGTGTGTGCTCTGCCACACGTCCCGTGGATCAAGGTTTACAGCTGAGAGCTGGAAAATCCCTTCATCAGCAATGCACGAGATTAGATGACTTATCTCTATCTCTCCCACTCTAGAAACACTTGTTCCAGGCCTCAGTGATCGACTGGTTGTTCAATTCAGTGGTTCCCAGAATTGGTTCAATCTATGATTTAAACAAAATTGTTCAATTCAGTTTTTTCTGGAACTGATATTCATGGAATGTCGAAAAAATTTCCGAACAAGTTAGACTATAGGTATAGCTTGTTGACTGGGGTTATATAGCGCCTGATAATCTCCGAATAAAAAGATAATTACTTTGACATCAGTACTATTAGACAGGGGTATCGTCATTATACCATCCTGTCAGAGAATTGCAAATACTTATATGAAGAATCCATTTTGTTTTGTCCAATTTTAGGTAGCAGACAGTGTAATTATGACAAGCCCACTGGTAACGGATGGCAAGAACGTGGAATTTTGGAACTTGAATATGGATGCTGCTTTGGCTAGAATGAAAAACTCTTAAACTGACGTGCTGCTCAATCGTTCCCATTGCAAATTGAAAGGAAGCGTTGCACCGTATATTTGAAAATTACACTTCATCTGATCGCCAGTGTATCAAAGGTGTTTTCATGTCCCTTGTTTATTGCCAGATAACCCAAGTGAGGATGGCACGATTTTATTAGTATCCTAACAATACGGTGGCTCATATAGGACATACCATTATTTACCATTTAAACTAATGTTTTAGGGAATTTCACCTGGGTGGAAATATTATTACCTGGGGGGGAGGGGAATATTTCCACCCAGGTGAAACTATTTCCACCCAGGTGATAACAGTTCCACCCAGGTGAAAATTATTTCCACTCAGATGAAAATTCTTTCCACCCAGGTGATTTTTCCACCCAGGTGAAAACTATTTCCACCCAGGTAGAAACTATTTCCACCCAGGAGAAAACTATTTCCACCCAGGTGAAAACTATTTCTACCCAGATGATAATATTTCCACTTGGGTGAAAATTCCCTCAACAAATAATAAAAAAATGGAAAATAATGGTATGTCCTATACGAGAATTGTCACTCTCAATATTTTTTAACTGGTAAAGAAACAGGCAAGGTTTTGTTTCAGGTCACCCTGCAATCTTATCCTGTAAGTGGATTCAGAAACCCAAAGCTCTGCATGCAAATCATAAAAATCTGTGAAGGAATAATGGCTTCATTTTTCTGCTTTTGTCAGAAGCGCAAATGTTTTGTATGCATATCGAGCCCGTGATTTAATGTTTCTTATTTGTTTAAGGTGTCTTATAAACCCGAATGGGCTGTGTGGTGTTGTATAATGTTTGATATATTTGTTTAGTTATGTACCTGGCACTATAAATAATAACGAGAGATCCTGAAGGATCTTGGCGCCCACCATTGTCTGATAATTGTAAGTTAATGACAAGAGGATCTTTTTGTCCATTGTCACTAAGAACAAACAATTGATTTGTAATTTTGTTTACAGAATTTCGAATCTGAACGAAAAAGATCGAAAAAGGGACACTGGAAAACACCAAGATATCATCTTTCTAAGTTTAAGGAGTTTCAAGATTTCTAGAAACTGTACTTATGTCAGTTGTTATAGTACAAGAGAAAAGAGCAAAGTTAGTCTGAAAGTGAATGTCTGGAGGATCATTCGTCTTTGTTTTGTAGTATTTTTTTTGCACGTGTCATCATTGGGTACAGGAAGCGAAGACAAATCTCTTTGATCTTTTGGCATGAGCTATGAAACATACTTAAGATTGTATAATTAGGAACGAATGCTAATTCTGTTATGTTTACTGGGCTAGTTTGAGATATCTCGTTTAAGATACCATGCTCGAAAATAGTAAGATGGCACAATACTTAATACTGAAGGGATCCGCGCAGTAATGTTGAAACTTCGTGTCTGAATCCTGATGATCTGCCTTGGATCGAAACACGCAGTAGTCTAAAGTTGTCGAGTTGTAACGTTGTGTCACAAGAGTGACGTCCCTTCATGTAGACGAAACAGTTTACTGGACTAAGAAAACTGATTTAAAATTTGAAGAAATACATTTTAATTCCGAATTATTTGAATTCCTTGATATGGAAGGTGAAGGTATGGATATTCTCTATAGGCACTATGTAGAATATGTCCCACCGTTTGATCCGCCGACTCGTGTGATGCAACGTCACAACTCGGGAATACCGTATTAATTTTAAGCGTAACTAGGATTTTCCAATCGGACCAAAAAAGGTATCTTGCACAACTAGGCCCCATGTGGGACCTGTGTACCAATTTCAGAAAGATCCATGAAGTAGTTCCTGAGAATTGAAGATAATAATGTTTCATGGAAAATCCAAGATGGGCGCCTGGTGGCCATATTGGATTTTCGAATCGGACCGAAAAAAGGTATTTTGCACAACTAGACCCCAAGGGGAACCTATGCACCAAGTTTGAGAAAGATCCAAGCAGTACTTCCTGAGAAATCACGATAACAAAGTTGCATGGGAAGATCCAAGATGGCCGACTGGTGGCCATATTGGATTTTCGAATCGGACCAGAAAGGTATCTTGCACAACTAGACCCCAAGGGGAACCTGTGTACCAAATTTGACAAAGATCCATTCAGTAGTTCCTGAGAAATCACAATAACAATGTTTCATGGAAAAATCCAAGATGGTCACCTGGTGGCCATATTGGATTTTCGAATCGGACCAGAAAAGGTATCTTGCACAACTAGACCCCAAGGGGAACCTGTGTACCAAATTTGAGAAAGATCCATGCAGTAGTTCCTGAGAAACCACGATAACAAAGTTTCATGGGGAAATCTAATATGGCCGCCTGGTGGCCATATTGGATTTTCGATTCGGACCGAAAAAGGTGTCTTGCACA
Organism: Hanleya hanleyi; assembly: GCA_036873755.1. Taxonomy (NCBI): domain Eukaryota; kingdom Metazoa; phylum Mollusca; class Polyplacophora; order Lepidopleurida; family Hanleyidae; genus Hanleya; species Hanleya hanleyi. The sequence goes on from JAVTVY010004746.1 coordinate 23,017, forward strand.
ACTAGATCCTAAGGATAACCTGTGTACCAAATTTGAGAAAGATCCATGCAGTACTTCCCGAGAAATGACAATAACAAAGTTTCATGGGGAAATCCAAGATGGCTGCCTGGTGGCCATATTGGATTTTCGAATCGAACAAGAAAAGGCATCTTGCACAACTAGACCCCAAGGGGAACCTGTATACCAAATTTGAGAAAAATCCATGTAGTAGTTCCTGAGAAATCGCGATAACAAGGTTTCATGGGGAAATCCAAGATGGCTGCCTTGTGGCCATATTGGATTTTGGAATCGGACCAGAAAAGGTATCTTGCACAACTAGACCCCAAGGGGAACCTGTGAACCAAATTTGAGAAAGATCCATGAAGTAGTTCCTGAGAAATCGCGATAACAAGGTTACATGGGGAAATCCAAGATGGCTGCCTGGCGGCCATATTGGATTTTCGAATCGGACCAGAAAAGTTATCTTGCACAACTAGACCCCAAGGGGAACCTGTGTACCGAATTTGGGAAAGAGCCATGCAGTAGTTCCTGAGAAATCGCGATAACAAGATTTCATGGGGAAATCCAAGATGGCTGCCTAGTGGCCATATTGGATTTTCGAATCGGACCGGAAAAGGTATCTTGCACAACTAGACCCCAAGGGGAACCTGTGTACCAAATTTGAGAAATATCCACGCAGTAGCTCCTGAGAAATCGCGATAACAAGGATTGTTTACGGACGGACGGACGGACGACGGACGACGGACCACGGACGAAAAGCGATTTGAACAGCCCACCATCTGGTGATGGTGGGCTAAAAAGCTACTACTATTACTAGATCAAAGGATGTATTTGGGCCTGTTGGTCTGTGGAACTATTTCAATACTCTCTGTTCTTCAGAGCTCTTCCATTGCGTGGTTTCTTTTCTGGGGTACCGATTGGCTGGCTATTTTCTCAGCCAGCTGATTGGCTGGACTATACCGCCTAGGTTAAAACTGGAATTCCACGTTTCTATTTAAGCGCGGAAACATTCACACTAGGCACACTAGGAATCCTGGTTATTAAAAACATGGAATTCCAACACAGATCCTGAAAAACACAGACTGACTACAAATATATACTATCCTACTGGTTAACCACTTTGTCTTCAGTCCTACTGATTTAACGACGGACTTATACAACCTATACCGATGTTGAAATCTCTTTGGCCTTCAGCTATGGCTTAACACTGGAGCGTCTATGATTGGATAGCTCGAAGTGGACATCCTCTAAAATATGGATCGTAGATACACCATGGAAACACACACTTCACAGCCCATTGTTTATATTCGTAGACTATTGTACAGAATACACGCAAGATCGGGTGTTGGGTAATATCTCCTTTTTGTTCAGTGAACAACATAAGAACAACAATGTCAGAACAACCACTTAGGTCCAGAAGGGAGCTTGAATATTGGAATGGTCTCGGCCCAGTCATTCACCAGCCGGTCCTCGGCCTGCTGGTAGTGGTCAAATATCTGTGTGATAGTTGATATATCTGTGTGATAGTTGATATATCAGTACGATAGTTGATAGCGCCAGTCCACGGGCAACGATGTTATAAATAAAACAGGCGGTATTGTCCGCACACGCTTCTGCTGAGACCTTGTAAGACTAGGTTGCTCCATCACCAGGATTCTGTGCCTTCGTCCATGAATGCAATCAGTTTTGTATATTCGCTATGGTCTTCTGTCAAGTTCCAGGCAACCCAATGTTGACCGGGTCGATCAATTTGTTCTGTGTTGAGAAGGTATACGGCGAAGTACACACGATATACCGAGAAGATGTTGCCGGCAAACAAACCACAACAGTGGGTCCGTGTCCACTGATCGGCTTCGAGCACGGTTGAGATCTGGTCTGTGTCCATGTTAGGTGGCAAAATCACACAGGACATTGCCAGTTTTATCCACTTAATGATGTCATCGAATTCGGCCTAGCAAATCACATTGATGGTGCTCCAAAGGGTTCGTGCAAAGTGGATTTCCTACGGCAAGTTGCCTTGCTTATCGAGGTTTAGCATGCGCACCCATACGCCCCTATTTACAATACCCTATGGTTTATGCCTGGATCCAGAATTCTCTTTGTGTGAAACACTAATTAACCCTCTTGTTCTCGGTAAAACATCGCCCCACATCCAGTTGCCCATGCACACCCATACTCTCCTACCCACAATACGCATGTTTCGTTGGCTGAAACCTTAATGCCTCACGTTCTCGGTAAAGCGTTCCACTTCCGATTGCGCATGGGCACCCATACTCCATTTCTACAATACCTATGGCCCATATCTGTGTCCAGAACTCTCATTGATTTAAACATCGATATCTCTCTCCGCTCTCATTCTCTTTACGGCGTCCCATTCTGTTTGCGCATGCGCATCGATACTCCCCAATTCACAAAACCATACGGCGCATGCCTGAGTCCGGGTGTCTCAGTGGGTGAACCCTGATATCTCTCACCCCTTTCGTTCTCGGTAAAGCGTTATATGAGCATCCATACTACCCTACCTACATTACACTATGGCACATGCCTGGGTCTCGTTGTTGAAACCCCGATATCTCTTACCATTCTCCTTCTCGGCAAGCGTCCCGCTTCCTGTTGGGCATGCGCAGTCCACTCATCACAGACCAGCCCCTACTGCATCAATCACTACCGAATTGGTGGGACATTTCCGAGCTATTGGGCACCCCACCCTTCCTTAGATGCCTACCAAGTTTAGCACGCTCTTTGGACTGTGTATATATAGAATAAGGAATTCTGCCTGGGGTGCATGATACACGCAACTTCGACATGTTCAGACCTGCTTACTGGACGACCTGTGCGCGGAAGTGACCTGAACGTAAGTGACATCATCACTGGAAGTCACGTGACCGAAAGCTGCATAAGAGGAATATAATTTAGAAACCTATACCCATGCGCAAGTGCCAAACCAGATGTGCGCACAAACCGGCAGTCTCCAATGTGCATGTGTGTAGGTATCAACTGCTCCTTCTCTGCTACTTTCGAGACGTTGATTGTGGTGTTCATTCGAAGAATATGTAGACCTAATACCCTTAGGGCTCAAACTAACCCTTGATCAGTTCCGACAGGAACTTAAGGTCTCTTATGGGCTAGAAAACTTGGTATTGTATACCAGCGAGTACAGACGACATGACTGGTTTTTTTCTCTAATTCTACGGAGCTGTTGTGTTTGTTCGGAAAATGCACGGTATTCATATGATTTGGGAAATAAACCCCGATGTTAGTATATAAGAATCAGCGATCATCGGGTTCCAGCTGGGGTTACATCTGAAACCTTATCATCCTGGGTTAATGTATGATAGCATGACATGAAGGCACAATTTTAACTGTGCAAAACCGGTATCCAAAAAGAAATCTGATATTGCCTTAGATCTTTAAAACTGACACTATCATTGTTTTTCTTAAAAAATTGAGTAACAAATGCTCGTGGTTTTGTATTAGATCTACTATTTATTCTGCATTTGGAATCGAATACCGAAATATATGCGCACACATCTCAACGATCTCTAGGAAATGCGATGCCGCCAAAAAGAACACACATTTTCCTTCACAAGGAAACCAGCAACATGCATTTTATCGAACTTCAGTTCGACTCCACAAACATTAAAATCTGTCCATTGTAATTAGTCGCATAATTTGGCATAATTGGTTGTTTTCTGTACTGGGGTTCAATTGCATTAAGGGCGACGTCATATTGTATTCATTTCCACTCCGTCAATGGTCATAACAGGCGGTTAGTGGGTGTGTTACTTATACCATGCCCAGTCAAATTGTCGAATGTTAAACTGAGCACACCTTCATGGCTGTATACGGCATATTTAACCGTTGTCCAATTGAAAGCCAATACATTGTGTCGTCACCTTATGCAATTGAGCGCCGATACAGGAGACAACTACAGGGAGTCACATACGGTGAGAACTGAAATTATTTTCCAAGCGTGATATACTATAAATATCACAGAGCAATGGAAGTCAATTTGTAGAATTCATATTAATTAAGAGTCTAGAAATGTATATAAGAGTTTCATCTGATATGTCACAAGGCAACGTCGTATGGGATCTTATTCGGTCCCCAGCATGGCTGTGGCGGTATTTCAACCTTCCTATTGAAATTGCCCAGAGATGCAAGTTGTGACAGGATCTTCCTTATCTGTATTCAGGTCCTACTTTTGTATAAACCCCCAAGTCCGTATTTCAGATTAAATCTCTGGTTCGGTTGTTGGCAATACCCAAAATGGCTGTTCAGTTTACTGATTTATGTACTGTGCTAAATCTGGTTATATCACCTACGAAGACGGGCCATCGTGACGTGACATGGTGTCAGAAGTGAAACTAAAGGACTGAACGTTAATACCGACGGTCACGGATACGTAAAGGGGAACAACTTTGCTGACATACCGGTAGAGGGCGGAGTGCAGAGGGGGTCAGATTTATCTTGCAGCCATACGATAGCTTGCGACGCTACGAATATATACATTCTGATACATTTGTATTATGACGTTCTCTTGTGACGTTTGTTATTTGGACCGTCAACAATGGTATCGCGAGTGGCGTCATCACAATATGGATTGTTGCAACGTCATAGCGAATGATCGACGTCACAGAAGAACATACCAGATTCTTCAATTCATTTGGACTAGAAATATATATCTTACATCATACAACAAGAGCGCCTCGTGTGTCTGTCAATATGTTAGGATAGTCACTCTGCAGTACATCTGTTTTAATTTCATTTTGACCGCCCATTTATCGAACTGGAAACCGTTTTGCGTCAATTTCCTTTGATCCACCATGTTAACAATCTTCGATCTGACCCCCAAGCAGTCACGCCCTCTGCCATGACGTTGGTAAAGTTGCTTCCCTTTGTACATCCGTGACCGTCGGTATTGCAGCCGTTTGTATGGGTTTGCCAGCCCAGGTATTGTGTAGAGTTTTCGCGTTGAATTTTGGTTCCTACACCATTCATAATAGCAGCATGGCTGACGACGATGTGGTTGTGCCCGGCGTGCCAACAGTCTTGCAAAATGTACCATTACCTTCAAAATTGGATCTTTCTGGTAATTTAGCCAGAAACTGGAAGAACTTTAGCCGCATGTGGCGGAACTATGAGATTGCATCGCGACTGGAACTCCAGTCAATGAACATACGAATTGCCACGCTTCTTACATGTATTGGCGCAGATGCCATGCAAGTGTTTGATGGGTTTAAGTTTGAGGACGAGAACCAAGCTCAGGACATCGCCGTAGTGCTGACTAAATTCCAGGACTTTTGTATTGGAGAAACTAACGAAACTTATGAAAGGTATGTGTTCAACAAACGCAATCAGGAGGACACTGAAACTTTTGATGCATGGTACTCCTGTCTGAGAGGTTTGGTTAAAACTTGTAATTTTGGTCAACTTGAGGATGATTTATTGAGGGATCGGATTGTCGTGGGACACCGAGAAAACAGTACACGTAAACGATTACTTCAGGAAGCCAAATTAACATTAAAAAAATGTGTAGACATTTGCCGTGCGGCAGAATCAACAAGTTTGAAACTGAAAGTTATGGCTCCGACAGAAGCAACAGCTTCGACTGATGAGGTAAACTATGTGAAACACAAAACACCCAACCGACAAGACAAAAAACGCAATGGGCCTTTCCAACAAATTAAGAAAACTGTGAACTGTAAATTTTGTGGCATTCGACATGAGTTAAAGAAGGAGGCGTGTCCAGCTAGAGACAAAACGTGCTATCGATGTGGTTTTGTCGGGCATTTTGGCAAGCGATGTGCCCAGTCACAGGGAAAATTTAAACCTGACAAGGTACATACTGTTAGTGAATCTTATGACTCCGATTCCAGTGTTGAGTGTGTGCTCACAGTCGATACCAGTGAAAGTAGTGTTAAAACAGGGGTTTCGCCAGGGGATGAGATCAATAGTGTTGGACTACCACCCAAACGATTGAATGCAGATATGGTGATTGGTGGTGAATTAACCACATTCCAGCTTGATTGTGGGGCCACATGCAATGCACTCCCAGTGGATATATACAAACAGGTGTGTAAGGATCCTGAACTCAATAAATTGGAACAAACCTCATCAAAACTCAAACTATTTGATCCAAATTCACAGATCCAGCCTTTGGGTAAAACGCGCACCAAGTTAATAAATCCAGCGACAGAAAAGAAATACAGTGTGGAATTTCAAGTGGTACCCAATCGCTGCAAGCCGATTTTGGGATGTAGGGCAGTTGTTCAAATGGAGTTAATCCAGGTGAACTTTCATAACTTCAATGCTGAAGATGTTAGGGGTGTGGATGACAAAGTTGAGTCTGACCTGATTCTGACAGATATTCAGAGGAAATATGAAGATGTCTTCACAGGGCAAGGAACATTAGAAGGTGAATATCACCTAGAGGTAGACAAATCCATACCACCTGTCCAGTTACCACCAAGGAGAGTACCATTGTCTGTTAAAAGTGCTCTCAAGGATGAACTAGATCGGTTGACGAGCATGGGTATTATCACCCCAGTATCCAAACCAACTGAGTGGGTCTCGAGCATGGTCGTAACACACAAGTCGAATGGCAAAATTCGATTGTGTTTAGATCCAAAACCACTAAATAGAGCGCTTAAGCGAAGCAAATATCCAATGACGACGATCGAAGATATTTTGCCAGATCTGGCAAAGGCCAGAATATTCAGTATTGCTGACGCCAAGGATGGATTTTGGCATGTGCAATTAGATGAGAGCAGCAGTCTACTGACAACGTTTTCGTCGGCCTGGGGCAGGTACAGATGGCTTCGTTTGCCTTTCGGAATTTCTCCAGCGCCTGAAGAGTTTCAGAGGCGAATAAATGATGCCTTGGAAGGTCTTCCAGGGGTCAAGGCTGTTGCGGATGATATCATGATTTGGGGTGTTGGGGACACAGATGAAGAGGCGGAGCGAGATCACGATCAGAAAATGATTGCTTTCCTGGAGCGCTGCAGGGTTTCGAACATTAAGCTGAACAAGGACAAATTCAAATACAAGCAGAAGTCTGTACCTTACATCGGTCCCGTGATCACCAGTAGTGGTTTGATGCCGGATCCAGCCAAAGTGAAAGCGATTCGTGACATGCCGTCTCCAACAAATCGGGATGGTGTCCGTCGACTGATGGGAATGCTAAACTACTTGCAGAAATTCACACCGGATCTATCAAATGTTTCTGCTCAAAGAGGACACAGAATTTCAATGGGATCCAATGGTTCAAGGCAAGTGTCTAAATGAAATCAAGGAGACGCTCTCCAGTGCGCCAACACTGCGCTATTTTGACAGTACACTGCCTGTCGTGGTCCAGTGTGACACGAGTCAAAATGAGTTGGGAGCAGCACTCCTTCAGGGTGATCAACCCGTGGCGTACGCATCTCGTTCACTCACGGACACAGAACAGCGATATGCACAAATTGAAAAGGAATTATTGGCGATGAGAAATTTGAGACATACGTGTACGGCCGTAAGGTGATCGTGGAGTCCGATCACAAACCGTTAGTGGCAATTCAAAAGAAAAGCCTTCTGAGCGCGCCGAAGCGACTCCAACGGATGTTGCTGCGCCTCCAGAAACTCGATTTCGAAATAGTCTACAAGCCTGTCCCCCAGATGTATATCGCAGATACCCTTAGCAGGGCATTTCCGAAATCTCCCGACCAAACAGAAGGAGATAGAGGTGAAAATGTCATGGGTGTCGAGACGAGATCGACTGTGGAAACAGAAATAGAAGAAATCAACATGACAGACTATCTGTGTGTAACAGAGGAGACAGTTACTGAAATTCGAAATGGAACCAAACAGGATCCTGACTTGTGTAAACTGATCGAGGTCATTCAGTCTGGATGGCCAGTCACCAAACAGGGTGTCCCGATCTCCATACAGTGTTACTTCAATTTCCGTGAAGAATTAGTTGTACAGGATGGCCTTGTGTTCAAGGGAGAACGACTGGTAGTTCCTGCAGTGTCGCGTGGGAAAATCCTGAGAAAACTGCATCTGAGTCATTTGGGGATTCAGAGTACGATTCGGCGAGCACGAGAAGTTGTGTATTGGCCTAACATGGCTAAGGACATTGAGGAACACATTCAGCTGTGTGAACCATGCAAAACATTCCAGCCAGACCAGCCCCGCGAGCCTATGGTCAGTCATCCAATCCCAAACCTCCCATGGGATCAGGTGGGAGTAGATTTCTTTGAGTTTAAAGACCAGCATTATATTGTCTGTGTAGACTATTACTCTGATTTCTACGAAGTAGATCGTGTCTCATCTTTGATAGCACCTGTAGTTATCAGACAGATGAAAAGCTACTTTGCTCGACATGGAATACCATGCAAAGTTATCTCGGATAATGGGCCGCCGTACAATTCTGCTCAGTTTGAACGATTCGCCAGTGACTTTGGGATTGAACATATCACCAGCTCGCCTCGATATCCACAGTCGAACGGAAAAGTTGAAAGTGCAGTGAAATCAGCGAAAAAACTGATGAAGAAAACCACAGAGGCCAAAACGGATCCCTTCTTGGCATTGTTGGAACTGCGAAATACTCCAACGGAAGGAATAGATAGCTCTCCGACGCAACGTCTCTTCGGTAGACGAACACGTGGCGTGGTACCGATGACGCGGAAACTGTTGCAGCCAAGAATTGTGTCTAATGTCGCAGAGAAATTGAGGCACCGTAAAGCACATCAAGCCTTTTATTATGACAGAGGGGCGACAGAGTTAGACACACTTCGACCAGGACAATCAGTTCGAGTTCGGTCAACGACCAATGATCAACGATGGGTACGAGCTACCGTGGAGAGTCAGGTAGATGTGCGTTCATACATGGTTCGAACTGAGGATGGTCGAATGTACCGACGTAACCGGAAACACTTGAGAGATGAGAAATGTACAGGTGATCACTCTGATAGTGTGTTGCCTCAGCCATTTCTCATCCGAGAACAGGATCCTAATATGGTTACAGTGCCTGTAACCAGACCATCATCTAAACCTGTGACGTCAAGTGCCATGACGTCATCACCAACTGAATCTGAAGTGCCAACACACACTAGACCCACCGAAGTCGTTCACCCAGACCAGCCCGACAGCCACGTTACAACTACAAGGAGTGGGCGTGTGGTAAAAAGGCCTGTTAACAGTGACTATGTGTATGGATAAATCTATAATAGTGGAAAAGTACAGTCACTGCATAGAGACTCTAAATAGGAAGGAAACTACCATAAATTAGAGACTCTAACTGTAAATACGTTGTCATTGGTGTTTCCTATATTTTAACTAGTCGACAAGATAATATTTTAATTTTGTAGTTCTTACCTTGACCGATAAGATAACGAAGAGCTGCACCATTTGGTTATTCGAGTGGCTAAAGAAGAGACGACAAGTTAGATTCGAGTGTTCAGAGTTCTTTATTCAAGTTGATTTGAGTTAATCTGACAGCAAACAATGGACTGCAACAATGGACATATTATACCAGAAAAATGCGGACTGCACTATGCATGTTTAAAAGTTAACAAGTTCTTTTATCTTTGGAGGGAAAGATGTGACAGGATCTTCCTTATCTGTATTCAGGTCCTACTTTTGTATAAACCCCCAAGTCCGTATTTCAGATTAAATCTCTGGTTCGGTTGTTGGCAATACCCAAAATGGCTGTTCAGTTTACTGATTTATGTACTGTGCTAAATCTGGTTATATCACCTACGAAGACGGGCCATCGTGACGTGACACAAGTGAATAAAACTATATAATTAAGCTAAATGTCTCAGTCATGGCATATCGTCTCTCCGCATACCTATATCGACATGCACACGACGAAAACAATAGCGAGTGAAGATGGTTACGATCCAAGACAGGAGGATATGGACTTGTGTCGTCGAAATGTTTTCTAAATTGAGACTCTCCTTCAGCCTTGCAAACCTTGATCCATCTATTTCAAAGACTGGACATAGATCATTGATAATGTCTCTGCGAATATACTTAGATAGCCAGCTAAAATGAAAAGCACTACGACTCTACTGTATTTACAAAAAAAAACATGGCAGTCTTTTTGTGGACCAATTCCCTTTTTGATGCTGATTGAGCGTTCGAAAGTCAACGTTAAAATGACAAGATTTCAACCTTGTTTCAACGTGTCGACGTAACCGTCAAATGATTAACGTGCGCGTCGTAACCGTCAAATGATCAACGTGCGCGACGTAACCGCCAAATGATGAACGCGGTGACGTAGGCCTAATCGCCAGAAGATCTGACAGTGTCCTCGCTATATCAACGTTGTTTTAACGTAATTAGCTTGCTAACGCTAACCATTTTAATGGTATCGACGAAATTTCCACCTTCCTTTAACGTTGTTGTGCTATCCGGGTTGAGTGAAATAGACTGCGATGATTTTTTCTTGAAAAAATACAATAGGATAGCCAACTCAAGAGGGAAAGCAATGACTCTAGCAGCGACTCTAACCTACATATATACTGCTCATGGACTAGGACATATTGTTTCCAATCAGCCCTGTTCTTCATTTTGTGGCATCATTAAGTCCCGCTTTGTTTTTGATTACCCATTGTTCGAAGGTGGGCATGTTTGGGTAAAGTTTTCGACACAGGCTGAGGTCACGAACCGGGTTACCTCGCTGGTAAAATTCGAACATGTTCGCCATTTCCGGTCCAATAGCTTTCGCCATCTCCTCCAGTGAGACCTGTTAAAGTTACGACAGAAAAATAAGAATGTTAGATTATCAGGTGAAACATTATATCTTTTTTTTGCATTGACTTTTTATATATTTATAAAGTGTCGCAGAACAGATATCAGAAAAGAAGTAGAGGGTAAAATTTGCAGAAACTACAGTTGTCATACACTGAACAGAATCTCAGAGTTCTTAACTTTTTGAGGGAATTAGTTTCCAACAATGTATATGTAGCTCCACAGAAATATTTGTCAAAGGACCTTGTATCTTTAGATGGATAAATTACCCCAGGTTAGGTGCAATATAGAAGTACCAAAATAAAGTACTTCCATTACGAGAAATTATTCAATTGTCATTAAGTACAATATAATATTGTATACCTAAAAAAATTTCAAGGCACCGAGTCTCACGATTCTCGAGTAACAGGGCCGTGAAGTAGTGCATTCGTGCAAAATAGTTGATTCTGAGATTAAAATAATTCTTATTGTTCTTTGTAAACATATGAAGATGAACGATAACTAGAGCCAGATTTGGTCTACGACTGTGTATTGGAACAGCGAGTATGCTGTATCAAGTTGGTTCTGGTTATCATTTATCTTCATATGTTTATAGAAAGAAATTTGAGGTGTTTTCGCCTCAAAATTGGTGATTTTGCACGAATGCACTACTTCACGGCTCTGTTATTCGAGAGTGATGAGACTCAGTGCCTTGCAACTTTTCTGAGTATATAATATAATATTGTACTTCATGCCAACTGAACAATTTCTTTATATGTATGTATTTTGTTTTTGGCACTTCTACCGCACCTGTTCTGGGGCCATTTACCCGCCTAAACATACATGGTCCTTTCCTTGAGGATCATTCATGAAACACTATATGTGGTAATGACCTTCTGTCATCATGCCATGAAATATATTCCTAAATGTGTAATGGGATATTCTGTTGGGGCTGTTGTCTGGCAATCTGTAGAGTGATATTTGTTTAGTGAATCATAATCCAAACTATATGCCTTTAGGTAATACCTGTCCATCTAAAAACTTTTTCGGTGCCAAATGCTTGGACAGGATGGCGGCGTATTCCTCTATGGTTAACTTGTCTCCACTCAGACCGATAAAGCGTCCCTGATACTCGCGCCCTCTAGCGAAGATCTGGTGAACTACTTCTCCAGCATCACGAACACTAACTCCGTCCATTGGGATTTTCCCCATTGGTAAACCTGTGCGTGGATAACATTGTTGAAGGGTCATTTCGACAGAAAAAGCAAAAGAAGACTAAACAATAAAACTGATACATTGATGAACAATATAGAAGTACCAAAATAAAATATGTTTTCTCTTCCAAAAATCGATACCATGTGAAATGAACATAACTATTTTAATATTTCGAGGCATTTAAATCAAGAAAGGCTCAGTTTTCACGAATTATTCCTGAAGAGGTATTTTCACTTCATATCTAAAATGGGAAGAAATATAAATATATTAGGATTTCAACTTGACATCTAAGTGTTGCTTTGTGCTATTTTGTAAAAAACAACACACTAGATGCATCATTTTATTGAAGTGACTATATTAAATATAGATAGAATGTACGGCTACTAGCCGATCAGATCGATGACTATTTTTATACTCAGCATCATCGATCAGGGTAAGCCTACGAAGGATGTTCCCTGACAATAATCAAAATGGAAATATGGGGGGAGGGAGTATAACTTCAAGCAGGAAAGCTTTTAGCCAATGCAACGTAAAATGCTGACATAATCCGCAAGTCTGGTTCTCTAGGCATGGAAGGATGGCTTGAAATAACTTTTCTTTTCAACAGAGATCCCGACAATTGGTGGTTTAGAAGGTAGTCTCGTCACAAACTAACCCAGCGATTCATTGTTGTTTATTGACGATTGGTCCCTGAAACAGTTTTTCCTTCTGTAAATGTGCACTTCCAAATACGGTTAAACTAATACAACTGCACATGCGGACAGTGCTTATCTGCAAACTTATATACGTTTCTCACTCACACGAACCGATCCGTTTCCAGGCAATTTCCGGTTAATATTTCACTATATTTCATTATACCCTAAAACGGCAGTATATATGAGAGCCTGATAAGAAATTTTCTTCATGAAGTAACCTTTAGTTTATCTTCTGAAATTAATTATGTCTCTAATGAAAGATACCTGAATTGTGAAAAACCCAAAAGTCGTTTTAAATAGCGAGCATCACAGAAGCCATCTTGAATTTTGAATAACAAAAAACTGTTTAGAATTGTGAGAAGTTCTAAAGCTGCTTTGTATGGAGATTTATACTAAAAGAAAATAGTAGTCACGTGATATCTTCCAACACTTAATTGGCCAATTCATATTTTCTAAAAGAAATCTGGTATTTTCATTGGCCTGTGGAGAAAACTCGAAGGGAATCCATCCAATCCTGGAGTTAATCGTTTCGGTAAAGGTTCCCTGAAAATTCTAAAAGCCGCTCAAGACCTGTGAACTGTAAAACTGCCGTTCTTAACTGTGAGAAATACGAAGCTGCGCATCTGAAAACCCCTCGGCTCTGGGCGCCAGCCATTCATAATGTATTCAATTTAAAACAAGACTTCAGGAACACCAAGCAGTCAAGTAACAAATATACAGATTATGAAAAATTTTGCCATTAGAAATGGCCTCAAACGTTTCCGTCCAATCAGAGAAACCAGTATTCATTACATAAGTCTGTTGATGCATCGACGATGTATACCAAATTTTACATCGAACATTTGAAAATTATCTGAGACAGAGATCCCTAATGATTTCGCATAAATTAAAGATGGCTGCCCATCCTTCCCACCACTCAGAGAAACTGATGTGGTTATTCATTGCAAGTCTCTTGATACATAGATTCTGTATACCAAGTTTCATATACATGTAGAACACTGAAATGATATCAAAGATAAACATCATTAAAGATTTTGCATAAATTAAAGATGGCCACCAAGGTTTCTGCCCAAGCAGAAAAACCAGAACTGTCTATTGATACATCGATGATGTATACCAAATTTTACATTGAGCACTTGAACCGTATCAGAGATATAGATCATTAATGATTTCGCATAAATTAAAGATGGCCGCCCATCCTTCCCGCCACTCAGAGGAACCGATGTGGTTATTCATTGCAAGTCTCTTGATACATCGATGCTGGATACCAAGTTTCATATAGAACACTGAAATGGTATCAAAGATATATATCATTGAAGATTTGCATAAATTAAAGATGGCCGCCAAGGTTCCGCCCAATCAGAAACGCCAGAACTGTCATTTATCGTAAGTCTATTGATGCTTCGATGATATATACCAAATTTTACATCGAGCACTCGAACAGTATCAGAGATAGAGATCATTAATGATTTTGAATAAATTAAAGATGGCCACCCATCCTTCCCGCCACTCAGAGGAACTGATGTGGCTATACATTGCAGATCTCTTGATACATCGATGTTGTATACCAAGTTTCGTATAGAACACTTGAATGGTATCAGAGATATATCATTGAAGATTTTGCATAAATTAAAGATGGCCGCCAAGGTTTTCACCGAATCAGGGAAACTGGTTTGGTCATTCCTTTGAAGTTTCTTGATGCATCGATGATCTATACCAAGTTTCACACTGAACAGAGAAATGGTACCTAAGATACACAAGATTAATGACTTCGCCAAATTTTGGCCGAGGGGTAAAAACAAAGCCGTTTCGAATTGCGAGTTGTTCAGAAGCCGGCTTGAATAATGCCATTACCAAACCCGAATGACATTTATAATTGCCGCGTGCGCGAAGATGAAAGGTCGTTTCAAATCAAAAATATACGAAAACAATTTAGACCTTCGAGAAGTATGTCCAAACTTCTGTTCTAAATGAAGAGAAGTCCAAAAGCCACTCTGAATTAATTTGATTGCAGTTGTGAACGTTCTAAGACCCATTTATTTATACATGCATGTTGTTCACCGGCCGTCTTCAAACGATCTGAACAATAACCAAGTCCAGCAG
>JAVTVY010004747.1:0-40168 GCA_036873755.1 Hanleya hanleyi
TTTTGCTCTGTTTACCGTTTATGATCGAGAAAGAATCGCCTAACGTTTTGTAAACAGAGTGATTTACCCCGTTTGTGAAGTGAAAATTGCTCCATTTGAGTGAAAATAATTTTGTTTCGAAAGGCGTTCAACTTTCTGTTCAACCTTGACCAGCACAATGTAAGGAGACATCATACTGTCCAAGAAAACTATTTAAAAGTTTACGAGCACCATATCTAATAACGTCAAATAGAACTGAAATTACAGCTGTAACAAGCTCAGAAATTTAGAACTGTCCGGATCAGTTATTTACCCGGTGCCAAGGGAGATAAGTTTCACTCAAATCAATGTACTTTAATAGGATTGCAAAAAAATAACTGCCCATTGATATCGACACATACATTTTGCAGAAAATCATTTCCTGCTTACGAGGTGAACATGTTTTCATGTCTTTTTTTTGGTACTTTTTATACGCCCGCCCAAAAGGCGGACGTATTATGTGATGGCGGTTTCCGTCCGTCTGTCCGTCTGTCTGTCTGTCCGTCTGTCCGTCTGTCCGGTTCTCGTGTCCGGTCTATATCTGAGACAGTTTCCTATCCACAGCTTCAATTTTTGGTGAGCGGATACCCTACGGGGAGACGATGTGTCGCGTACTAAAATGAAGGTCGAGATCACAGGTCAAAGGTCACTGGCCTAAAAAACAAGAAATCACTGAAGTGTTCGTGTCCGGTCTATATCTGTGAACGTTTTCTATCCACAGTTGCAATTTTTTGTGAGTGGATACACCAGGTGGAGACGATGTGTCGCGTACCGAAATTGAGGTCGAGGTCAGAGGTCAAAGGTCACTGTTGCCAAAAATCAGGAAATCATTGATCGTTGACAGTTTTCTATCTACAGTTCTAATTTTTGGTGAGTGGATGCCCTAGGGGGGGAACGATGTGTTGCATATTAAATGTAGGTCAAGGTCAGAGGTCAAAGGTCAGTGTGATTGAAAAATCAGGAAATCGTTAAAAATTTCTATTTTTTTGTGAGTAGATTCAATAGGCGGAAATGAAGTGATGCATACCAAAAATTAGGTCAAGGTCATTGGTCACTGACCCCAAAATTAGGATATTATTAAAAATAACATTTTTTTGTGTCAGTAGATACATTAGGGGGACACAATGTGTCACATACCAAAATGTAGGTCAAGGTCAAAGTTCAAGGTCACTGACCCCAAAATCGTGAAATTGTTAAAAATCATGATTTTTTGTGTCCATTGAGCAATTGAGGGAATGTACCAAAATTTAGGCCAAGGTCAAAGGTCAAGGTCACTGTGACCCCAAAATCAGGAAATCATTAAAAATCATGATTTTTTGTGCGCATTGATAGATTGAGGGAAGACGATGTGTTGTGTACCAAAATTGAGGTCAAAGTCACTGTGACCCCAAAATCAAGAAATTATTAAAAGTCACATTTTCATATGCCTGTCGAAGACGAGGTCGTGTAATGAGATGTTGCGTTCTGTCCATTCATCCATTAAGATTTGTTGTCCATGCGATAGCTCTAGTTTCAAGGTATGGATTGGTACCAAACTTTGAGTATACCTTACTCGCATGGCAAAGTGGAGCCATACATATGAGATCAATTTTTCAAAGGTCTAGGTCGCAGTCCCCCAAAACTGAATCAAGCTTAGCTGACTAAATGTGTTGGAATATTGTTGGAATATTCGAAGTTCTTTTCCCTGCATTTATATGGTATTGTCCTGTGGAGTCTCCCATGTTTGAAACAGCTACATTAAGTTAAACTGTTGTGAAATAAAAACCATACATTTACTAATTTAACGGGAAGAGGAGTCCTTTATGAACTTCACACCTGTTTATTAACTCAAGAACAAAGGTTTACTTCATCACTTTCTTCTTCCTTCATGAAAAATTCTCTCGTCTGAAAGGAATCCATTTGCAGGAAAACTACTATTTTCTTGTGTTTGACTATTGCCGATTTCAGTGTGGGATATGTGAGCTCTCAGCTCTTGCTTCAAGGTCAACTAGTTACCAAGATTTAAGCTCATTTTAGTTTATCATTCAATATAAGATGTGATATATGTTACATTCTTATAAGCAACAAATTGTAGACCTTTCTCTGGATTGCTAGATTAATTGGAATCAAGGCTATTAAACTACCTTGAAATTTGAACCAATGTAACTCCAGATATACGGGCGTATATTTTATGCTACTTAACTAAAAGCTGAACGCTTTTCCGTAATAAACTGATCGCTGACCGCTTTTCGTGAGCGCTAAACGGAGTGCTGTGTGACCTCAAACAGAGCGATATATATGAACAGTATTTTCGCCAAACGGAGCGATAAAATAGGGGACATTAAATGCTTTTACCCCTGTACATTCACTGTACTTGAATGTCAGGAATTTAGCCTCGACCGAAGTTACAATAACAACACAACAGACTGTTGTCAGTGGTAACCGATAACGGAGAACAACAACAACAAACCCCACATTTGCATGCCGCTTGACCAGATGTTTTTACCCCTCGGGCAAATTTTGCCCGAAGGGTATTGTCGTCGTCAGCGTCTGTCCGTCTGTCTGTCCATCTTTCTTGTGAACACGATATCCCAAGAAGAATTATAGTCAGGCATTGTAAATTCATACAACAAATGTATCGGGTGAATGGTCAAGCTAAAGCCTATTAAAAATGACTGACCTTGACCTATTTTATCAACGTCAAATTATAGTATTTGCTATATTTTTTTAAGGATTGAAGCTAGGATCTCTAAATTCATATTACTTATTCAACTGGTGATTGACTAGAAGCCTACCCCAGTTGACTGACCTTGACCTATTTTTTATAGGTCATATACTGTTTATTATAATATAAAATGAAGAAATAAAGCTAGGCTTTCCAAATTAATACTATGTATATATCTGGCGAAGGTCCAGAGGTGTACTGAAGATGACTGACCTTGACCTATTTTATCAAGGTCAAATCACAGTATTTGCTATATTTTTTGAAGGATTGAAGCTAGAATCTCCAAATTCATATTACTTATGCAACTGGTGATTGACCAGAAGCCTAGCCCAGTTGGCTGACCTTGACCTATTTTTTCAAGGTCATATTCTGTTTATTATGGTGTACCATGAAGAAATATATCTAGGCTTTCCAAATTGATACTATGTATACATCTGGCGAAGGTGCAGAGGTGTACTGAAGATGACTGACCTTGACCTATTTTATCAAGGTCAAATCACAGTTTTTGCTATATTTTTTGAAGGATTGAAGCTAGAATCTCCAAATTCATATTACTTATGCAACTGGTGATTGACCAGAAGCCTAGCCCAGTTGACTGACCTTGACCTATTTTTTCAAGGTCATATTCTGTTTATTATGGTGTAACATGAAGAAATATATCTAGGCTTTCCAAATTGATACTATGTATACATCTGGCGAAGGTCCAAAGGTGTACTGAAGATGACTGACCTTGACCTATTTTATCAAGGTCAAATTTTAGTATTTCTAAATTTTTTGAAGGATTAATGGCTAGGGTATCTAAATTCATATTAGTTATGCGACTGGTGCTTGACTAGAAGCCTATCCCAGTTAACTGACCGTGACCTATTTTTTCAAGGTCATATACTGTTTATTATGGTCTAACATGAAATATATCTAGGCTTTCCAATTTAATACTATGTGTACATCTGGCAAAGGTCCATAGGTGTACTGAAGATGACTGACCTTGACTTATTTTATCAAGGTCAAATTTCAGTGTTTGCCATATTGTTTGAAGGATTAAAGCTCGGTCTCCAAAGTCATATTATGTGTGCAACTCGTGATTGACTAGAAGCCTATCCCAGTTGACTGAACTTGACCTATTTATATCTACTGTTTATTATGATATAACATTGAGAAATAAAGCTAGGCTTTCCAAATTAATACTATGTGTACATCTGGTCATGCTCCAAAGGTGTGCTGAAGATGACTGACCTTGACCTATTTTATCCAGGTCAGATTCTATTTAGTACAATATTCCATGAAAGATTTACATTGTCCAAATTTATACCACTTATGGCTGGACCTGAAGTCTATTGAAGAATATCACTGACCTTGACCTATTTTCAAAAGGTCAAGTTCTATATGTTAAGTCTAAGGTCTCCAAATTCCTGTTCCTTATGCAATTAAATTAGAATTGACTTGAAATTGTTTGAAGATGACTGACCTTGATCTATATTTTCAAGATAAAATTACTTTATTTGATTATAAGCTTTTTAGAATAGCCTATTTAGAGCTAAGAATCGGTCGATCATGCTCTTAGTCCGGTCATTCCGTAGCACCCCCCGCGTAGATTGTGGTTGACTTCTTTTTCTGGAAGATCAACATCTCCCGGTCAATTAAATACCTGATGTAGATATCTACGGTGGTGCCTAAGGTTGCTATATGCAATTGTTTGATGCTGACTGGTTTTGAAAAATTTAAAACCGGAATGGGGGTAGGGGTAATTCACCCATCATATTTTTATTACCCCTGCGCTTCGCGATCTGAAACTTACATAAATTTACCTCTGAATAATAACCTTTCAGATAAAACAATCCGAATTTCTCTAGCTAATTTAGCCACGTCATTGTGACGTCATAAGCTCGAGAAGCCTTTGTCTCATGAATTTTGGGGAATATTTTCTCCGATTTTCTCTGTTTCTTTCGCAGTAATCCCTTCTTGATGATATTTGAAATATAATTTTGAAAAATATATGTCTCCCGTTTAATTCTAGACCAGATACGTCTTTCTACTAAGTTCCGTTTGACCTCAGCATGGATTCATATGGATGTTCTCCGGTCATGATACCATTAAATCCGAATGGGGGTAGGGGTGATTACCGTCCTATATTTTCTTTAGTTCGCGGTTTATCATACTGAAATGCTCCACACATTGCTTTTGGATATTGACCTGAAAGACAGAGTAATCAGACTTCCGGTAACTGCTTTAGTTTCGTCGCTATGACGTCATGAATCTAGAAATTGTATTTTTCCTTTATTTGTGTCTGATTATACGCTTATATCTGGATGGTGTTTCAAAAGGTTTCGTTTGAACCGAGTGTCGTACAGAAGTAAATTAATATGATTTTGTGGATGACAAACTAATAATCTGGCCTGAAATAAGACAGAAATACAAAATCTGATTGAGAGTGCCCCACAAAAATCGGGGTTAGTTGGAATTCCTCATGTCTCTTGTTCATTCAAAGTTACATTGTGAAAACTTGATATATAATGAATTATTAAATCCTATTATGTCTTGCTGACACCATTGCAAACTTTGATACAATCACAGCAAGGGGTTGTGAGGAAACATTAATTGTAATGAATAAGAAACGATTTTATTGCTGGAGATTGTCTGTTTGCTCAATCTTGTTTGCAATAAAGTATGGGTAGAATCGAAATGGCGACCGTGTTGGGAAGGTCTGATATCTCGGTAAACTAAGATGGTATAGGGATCGTGAGGATACTTCATAGTCTCCACATGAACCTCTGCAATAAATACAATCGGCCGAGATACTTAGGCTACGTTCGAGAATCCACCGCATTCTTGGGTATGAATGTGAGGTGCCGAGGGAAGCTGAGTCATATGGTGGCCCTCAGACGTCGTCAATTTTCCCCAACTTTCTGCATATCGCTCCAATGTATTACCTGCATATTAGGTATCTGCTGGTGGACTGTTAGTCTCCGAAGCCCGCCCCCTGTACATGTCATCCGACAAATATGTGTAGGTTTATTGTTTTGGTGGGAAATTTAAGCCGTACGAAGTCGAGCATTACAGGTTAGTTTTTCAGGGTATTCTTGCATTTACCATGTTTACCCCATGTTGAGACATTTACGCCATCAGACGTCCACGATGCTCATTCATTAACATCAAACGAGTTATTTGTTTGAGCTGACCTGTCATAACAGCGCCCGAGCTAGTGTATCTAATTCCGCTTGAGCCGGTGCTAGGGGCCGTGTGGATACTTCATATTCTTCACATGAACAGCTGCAATAACAGCAAGGCTGAGATACTAAGGCTAAGTCCACCGTATTTTCGGGTCTGAGGTCTGAATGTGAGGTGCCAAGAAAAGCTTGTGGTTGAGTCATATGGTTGCTTTTTAGTCGCCCGACGTCAATTTGTCCCACTTCTTGCATATCGCTCCAACTGATCACATATATATACATCTCAGTTTGCCGAGACTGACCTGATATTTGCAAAAATGGACAGAAGAGGGATCCACAAATACCTGGCGGCAAGATAACGCAGCCTTACAATGCAACTGGATTTTAGCCAAGTTTTGTTTTTGGCTATAACGTCTGAGACTGTTCAATCTAATTAAAATTAAATCCTATCTGCTCTTTAAGTGTTGTCCCTGTGGACACACTTAAAGGGTTATTTCAACACTTTACGAGTAAGTTTCAACACTTTAGTTTTAAGCGTGTTGAAGGATCGAACAGGCGTACAGTAACTCGAGTGACAACCAATCCTGAAAACACTTCATAGTGCTTTGAAAGGAACATTAATGATATGTTTGTTTACACAACGAGAGAACTTAGGTGGGTAGGCCGCTAACTCGGGCTCAGTCGACTTAGACGCCGCATTGGTGAGGTGTCTTTTCATGTTTCCGTGGTAGATATATGGACTGGTCTTTGGTGTAAACATTAGGGTAAACGGACACGGTGACCCTATCTCCCCTCCCCGACTGTAAGTGGATTAGTCAAGATGCGACCATGATGTCATAATGCTATTAAATATTAATGGTAAGAACAGAACAGAACACCAATTCAATTGAAATACTTAAGATTCTATATTGCGACATGTACGATTGGGGAGCATTGATAGGATATTAATTTATTAAGATTGTGGGTTGTTTGGATATCATGTGTTTTCACATAGTGTTCAAATGAACATCGCATTCAAAGCGTGACTGATACTCTGGACACGACTTGGAATTCATTTGGATAAAGAATAATGATAAGTGATTAGGAGTTTATGTATAGAACATCATTATGTCTTGCTGACACCATTGCAAATTGTTTTTCTTGTATTTATTTCATACACATTGAAATTGAGGTTAACTGTCATACGAAATAGGTCTTGCGATTATTGAAGCGGAATTTCTTTATGGACTGCGGCTGATTATTCAGTCTTGATATCGGATCTGACACTTGCTAGTGATATAACTATTGTATTGACGAATTCATATATATTGGACCAGTCCTTCCTTTTCGTAATTCTTTTCAATTGCCTTTTGTACAAAAGGATGGCAATGGAATTTTTGTTTTTGTTTGTCAATATCAATTCAGCATTACAGTGTAATAGAACTTTCCCATAATGTACATCTAGCTTCAAGAATGGAACCAAAAAACTGACAAGTATCCATTTTCGAATGAGACTGAGGTACACATTTTCAATATCCACCATCCACATTAGCTTTGATGTGGATGTTATATGAATTCGATCTTTGGGGTCTGCCTTTCGTCTTCTCTCAATACTTTCTCACCTAAATCCATTCCTTTCATTTCATGTAACATTCAGTCAATTCATCTAGCAAATTAACTGGTTTTCTCTAATTAGGCATCGCAACATTGGTGATACTAGAAAAGTTGAATCGATCTTCTTTCTGGATGTCCAAAATTTCGACATGACACTGACATGACTGATGGAGTTTTTATCTCAACCACGCTTTTATTGTGCCTGTTCATGTGGATATATTGAATGACATGATCACACGACCCCTAACACCGACTTGGGCGAGTTCAAGACAGACATTACAGAGACTTCATTCCAGAAGTATTGGAAGTTTGATTCCTCGTTTTGCTCAACTAGTATCCAACTACAAAGTGTTGAAAACTTGACCTCTCTAGACCCAAGTGTGAAGAAGATATCGAAGCATAATCACCCCTACCCCCATTCTTTGTTTGTTTTTGTGTTACTCAGAGAGCATTTGGAGAAGGCATCATGCGACCTTACTCATTATCGTAGACGTCAACACACGGTTCCAAGTAAGCCATGCAATCATGGTCTTAAATACACACATCAAGCAAAAGCTAACAGGGTAACAATTTTCCGGTGGAAAATAACCACAAAAAGGTCCAGAGAAAAAAATACTTCCATGGTGATAGTAACGACATAGTGACACCAATATTGAAGATAATCGGAATCGGATTGCTTTATCTGAATGATCCGTACACAGACTCAATATGTGTTAAATTTCATTGCGTTAGGATAGGGGAAAAATAAAATATTAGAACGTAATCACGCCTACCCCTATTTCGGCTTCACATTTCTCATGCTCTGGTGCCGTTAAACATGGCTATGCATCACTGAAATGCATATTAGATGGTTACACCAGGTCTAGAATTAACGTAGAGACGATTATCTCTCACAAATACAAATCAGGTGGAATGCAAAAAGAGTTTCTGCAACTTTAAAACAAAATATCGAGTCTCATTTCTAAAAAATATCGAGGAAAAATGTACCCTCCAAGTTATGACGTCATCATGACGTCAGAAACGTAAAAGCGTTACTATGATTATGTTATCTAATAGAACATTATTCAGAGGTCAGGTATGGGAAGTTACAGAAAGTTTAGTGAAAGAATAAAAAAGTTATACGTTCATAAATACCCCTACCCCCATCTTAGAGTTAATTTTGTCTTGTTCAGACAGCGGTGAAGAAATGCATGCTGTGCCCTTACATGCCTTAGGCACCACCGTAGATGCCTACATCAGGTCTAGAACTGACCAGCAGATGATACTCGTTCATAAACAGTGATCAAACTAAATCTACGCGGGGGGTGCTACGAAAACCTTATTTAGACCCCTTTTTACGATCTGGCTACCGGACTATCTACCAGAACCTCAGGCCTTGGCAAAAGCGAACTACAGCCAACCCTACTAGATCACATTTTTGTTAATGTAGTTCTAACAATTTTTTTTTTTTTTTTTTTTTTTCTGGTATAGCTTATATGTATGACTGAAATAGGCAGAACGCGATATGAAGTCTTGATAGGTTATTATATTTATTTATGTCTATAATGTAGGGCAATATTAAATACATCAGTTTCTATATTTCATGGCTATATTGAATATAAACATAAATGTCTATTTCTCTATTTCATCTGCACAGGACAAATTGCACCATTCCTGAAACATATGTGAGAAATTTATTTGAATCATACGTTTTGCATATGTATCCCATATATGCGAATCATATGAATTTCCTACGTTTCGCTTGCGATTTCATGGGCGATGACAGGATAAGGTCATGTCTGAAATCATCAACTGGCGTGCCAGACAGAAAATGTTTCCTGACATAAGAAACAAGTAACAGAAGGCCGTGTTATAGAGAACCATCTTGGATTTTTTTCACATTTACCGGTAGAGCTTGACCCAAGGGTATGGTGTGGTAAGTTTCAATCCCCTAGCTCAAAGGGTAAGAAAAGTAATTAAGGGGGGGTGGGGAGGGTGCATTTCGCCTCCCCCTCCCCCGGCTCAGGATACGTTCCAAAAAGCTCAGCCCAGATATGGTTAAGAAACAAGGGCCTCATCGATGCAAGTCAGACATTGTTTATCTCTTTCTTTGCAGATGGTATGGGTGTTCATATGAGCAGTCACAATTAAAGACGGAATGACATATCTCATTTAGTGACATACCTCAGTATCTATAGATAAAGAATATACAACGAAAATCATATGGATTAAGAATACTACGGTGGCTTGTTAGGGCCATGCATTGATCCCTGCAATTATCTGCCTTTTACTAGTTTTTAAGATTTCACTCTCGCGTTTTCTGTAATTTCTTGCCATTGACATCGATTCACTTCCGAGATATAAAGTTGTTTTCTCGTTTTAACAATTTCTTCTATCCATTTTCATGCGACTGCAAAAATCGAACAACCCATGTGAAAACACCAAATATTAGCAAAACATCGAAAAAGTATTTCAACCGCGGTTGAAACTATTTCAACCGCGGTGGAAACTATTTCAACCGCGGTTGAAAGTATTTCAACCGCGGTGGAAACTATTTCAACCGCGGTGGAAAGTATTTCAACCGCGGTGGAAAGTATTTCAACCGCGGTTGAAACCATTCCAACCGCGGTGGAAAGTATTTCAACCGCGGTGGAAAGCACTTCAACCGCGGGTGAATATGATTTAACGTTGCTTTCAACTATATTTCAGTCATATCACGACATTGGGTCCTATTACTTTTCACACCCGGGAACCCCACGGGTGCCTCAGTTAGTCGCCTCTTTTGACAAGCTCTCTGAGGAGCTGAGGCATATTCTTACCATGACCTGCGTTGTGCACAATGACATCCCAGTCAATCCCCGGAAGCCCCACGGGGCTACAATGCATGATTGCTGGGTGTAAACAAGAACTGATAGCCGAGGGGTATTGAAGCCCAATGGGCTATTTTTGATTTACATGTATTACTTGGAGCTGATTATTTTTTATTTTAACTTGGAGACATCTTGGAGATTGAAATAAAAGTGACATCTTGGAGATTGAAACTCATTATTGGAATCTTGGAGCTGATCATTGGGAATTGATTTGCTGACTTGAAAATATTTTTTTAATTGATGATACTATGGCCCGATACTGTTCAGGGCTGTTCCAGAAAAAAGTACATGGGGGGGACAGAAGGCACTTTATTTTTGCCCCCACCACCCATGTAATGAAATATAATTTTATCCCCACCACCCATATTATTGAATATAATATTTAACTAACAAAATGCCATTATGTTTATCCATCAGGCAACCACCCATGTAATTATTTAACTGTTTTACCCCATGCCCCATACATAAATATATAAAGTGCCTTCTGTCCCCCCCCCCCCATGTAATTTTTTCTGGAACAGCCCTCACTATAGTAGAGGGATTCTCACCAGATATTGAATTGTTGATAGTCTAATTATCTTGATAAACACCTATTTAACTTCCGTAAAAGTCTGCCATAGTCTTCAGCTCAGATATTTTGCCTCAAAACTCAAAGATTCAAAGCTGACAGAGGCAAAATAAGTTTTAGATTGTCAAATATAGTGGGGACCTCCGCTCCTGTAGTTAACCCATTCTGTCAAAGAAAGCAATAAACGATTTTATATCAGAAAGCTGGAAATGAAAAAAATTTAAGACATTTCACCTATTTCTTCACCTTTCTGTATTTTCCTCCAGTCTGCAGATTTTTCCAATGGTTACTGTGTTAAGCCAACAACATTTAGATCAAGATACACTGGCGCAACTGGCCAAATCGGTTGGCAATACAGAGACCTATAACACTATGCATATACTCGTTTAATTCTTAGACCATACCATCATGACCATGGTCGGTCACCATCAGTCATAATTTCTGCAGGCTATCATCAGGGAAGTGATTGAGTCTCAGCGAATTCCAGGGGACGTCAGTGTCTTTGTAATTGTTCTTTTTTCTCTGCCTGAGGGCATTCATGCCATCCGAAACACATGGACGAAAGCCCACTTGAACACAATTTTGCACTGTGGTGATGAATATAGGTTTGTTCTTTTCTCTGGTACAAGGCATCCACCATACCTTCTTCCAAGTGATGTTTCTCACAATCTGATTTAAACTCAGACTTAATAACCGCTCCTCACAGGGGTCGAAATTTACACCTGTCTACCTGTCCCTGACAGGTAATTTTTGAAAGAGACAGGCAGAGAAATAAAGTACCTGTCTCCAGTGACCGGTAGCCAATAATTATTTCTTGGTGTTCAAAATATACCTTTTACAAAATTCATTCAAAACAGATGCCAATTAGTGCATGGGAACAAGGTGTCATTAATTTACTGGTAGCTGGCAACATGTAGTTTTGACATTAATCTTGAATCACAAGCTTGACTATTTCAGCGATCGCATGTTCAGGTCATTCTTGAAAGTGACAGGTAAGCTTTTTGGTCACCTGTCTCGTGCGACAGGTAAATTATTTTGAATATTTCGACCCCTGACCTCTATCGGACATGTCGCTAATTAAGATCTGGGACAGTCTGTATCTTAAATCTGTCGCGCATGTCAGATTGGCGACCAATCATACTCCAACTTCAACGGGTGAATAGGTGCCTATTCGATTATTTCTGCAGTGAAAGAGGCGCAGAAAAATCCAACCCAGGCAGCTGACGAAGCTCTTGCTCTCCAGGAGCAATCACCGAAGATTAATATTTGCTCGGATAGGCAACTATTCGCCCGTTGAAGTTGGACTGTGATTGGTCGCCACTCTGACATGCGCGACAGATTTACTATACAGACTGTCTCAGATCTTAATTAGCGACATGTCCGATAGAGGAGCGGTTATTAAGTCTGAGTTTTAATCAGATTGTGTTTCTCAAAATTTCAACATTAATTCCAGACATGCTCGTACTAGATGAGACAGTTGCTCCTCAGGATACTTTGACCATCTGAATAGTGCCCCGACTCCAGTCGGGTACAGTCTTCAGTACTCTCTTAATTTGACGTTAGCTTCATCATTGCCACTCTTGCCATCTTTTGCTGTGCTTACATTTACCACAACATCAATTTCTTCAATTCAAACTGTTATCATAACGCAATTGAGCTAGAATTTCACATATTTTCTCATGTCCATACATTAAAACAAAATTGTTTTTAGGACATTTTACTATTCCGATTTCAACTACACCACATATAGGCCATAATCTCGCCGCAGCCACAGCGGCAGGTTTTGATCGGAGTTGTTTATTATAGTACTTGTCAGTAATTTACAAGTTCCATTTCACGAAATGCAAAAGTCATATTTTCAACTTGGACGCGCTGTGTCTCAGTCTTCCCCAGCTACCCAGTAGACAAACAGGGTTATCTCCCCTTATGCCGATACAGAGCAGTTCGGATAACAACCTGTAACCATCTGGGTCATCTATACACGGTAAGACTGACCCTGGGATCGTGTGCATCCATTTTCAGCCTACTTTCAGCAAATGCGAGAGGGAATTTCCCGAAATCAATACCACGTGACTTCGTCAGCCAATCAGCTGAAGTCTACCGACGTAACCCCAACATAACCCGCCATTTTCGAGTCATGTGCTATCCTACTTGTTCAAAATTGCAGATCTGCAACACCTCTTGCATGATACGAAAGTTAGTCATATACCTATATCTTTTATAAGCCCAGTCAATATCTGTTTCCGAAGTGGTATCAGTGGAAGTGGCATCAGATTTCTTGAGTCTGTTCTCCGCCAGATGAAGGCCGAAAAGAATACGGTAAAGTATCGGATATCGCTCCGCGATAATGGAGACACACGATTCGCAAGCTGTCTTATGGATGGCGAAGTGTACGCAAACGTGCGGATAATCGCACACTCGTAATCTCCATCAAAGGTTGCAGGTTGTCCAGTAGACTAAAAAAACGACGGCAATCAGGGCCCTTGGCCCTCTCGTTTGTATTGCAGACATATTACGGTTTTGCATTATGGACACTGGTAGCAGTAAAGTCTGATTTTTGCAATATGGACATATGTTACCGATCGCAGTAAAGTCTGGTTTTGCATTATGAACATATGTACCAATCGCAGTAAAGTTTGGTTTTGCGTTATGGACATATGTTACTGGTAGCGGTAAAGTCTGGTTTTTGCATTATGGACATAGTGTTACCTCGCTATAACGCTGTTATTGGGGGACCAAATTTGAACCACCTTATAGATTTTCAGCCTTATAGAAAAGTTGAAATGATATGCAGTTGTTCATTTGGGGGACACTACAGCACCCACCTTATATCAGAATCAGTGCTATATCGAGGTACCTTATAGTGAGGCTACACTGTATGTTACCGGTAGCAGTAAAGTCTGATTTTTGCAATATGGATATATGTTACCGGTAACAGTAAAGTCTGGTTTTTGCATTATGGATATATGTTACCTTTGGCGGCCATCTTTAATTTATGCGAAACCATGGATCTTGTGTATCTCGGAAACCTTTTTGCTGTTCAGTGTGAAACTTTGTAGAGATTATCGATACATCAAGAAACTTTGAAGGAATGACCGAACCAGTTTCCTGATTAGGTGAAAGCCTTGGTGGCCATCTTTAATATATGCAGAATCTTTAATGATGTATTTCTTTGATACCATTGAAGTGTTCTATACGAAACTTCTTGTTACCAAGCTTTCTTTAGAACTACTTACCCTAGGCACACCAAACTTGCCGTGCACATCCATATGCTCATTACCCAGAATCCTATTGAATCTGGACCCGATTGGGTGGAAACTTTGGCGGCCATCTTTAATTTATGCGAAACCATGAATCTTGTGTATCTCGGAAACCATTTTGCTGTTCAGTGTGAAACTTTGTAGAGATTATCGATACATCAAGAAACTTTGAAGGAATGACCGAACCAGTTTTCCTGATTAGGTGAAAGCCTTGGCGGCCATCTTTAATTTATGCAGAATCTTTAATGATGTATTTCTTTGATACCATTGAAGTGTTCTATACGAAACTTGGTATACAGCATCGATGTATCAAGAGACTTGACTTGCACTGAATAACCACATCAATTCTTCTGAGAGGCGGGAAGGATGGCCGACCATTTTTAATTTATGCAAAATCATTAATGATCTCTATATCTGATACCGTTTAAGTGCTCGATATAAAATTTGGTAAACATCATCGATGCAGCAAGATACTTATGATGAATGACAGAACTGGTTTCTCTGATTGGGTGGAAATCTTGGTGGCCATCTTTAATTTATGCAAAATCTTTAATGATATATATCTCGGATACCATTTAAGTGTTCTATATGAAACTTGGTATACAGCATCGATGTATCAAGACACTCACAATGAAGATCAGTTCCTCTAAATGACCGGAAGGATAGGCGGCCATCTTTAATTTATGCAAAATCATTAATGATCTCTTGATACCGTTCAAGTGGTCGATGTAAAATTTGATATACATCATCAGTGCATCAGGAAACTTACGATGAATGACAGAACTGGTTTCTCTGATTGGGCGGACTTTCTACATCATTAAGGAGCCACTGTTCAGCGACTAATGTTGTCATACTTGGAGACTTCAACAATGACTTTGCTGTCGACTCGGCTGAAACAACCAAGATAAACGACTTCTTCCAAGAGCATGGGCTCTTTCCCTTAATCCCCACCCCAACCACAGATCTTAGGACAACCATTGACAAGATTTTCACCAATTTCAAACTCACAGATATACAATTTGATGTCCATGAAACATATTATTCATATCACAAGGCTGTTCGGATTGCCATCCACCCATCCTCATCCTCTGCTTGATCACAGATGGAAAGAGACAGGCAATCAACAGGTACACAGGGATTCATACAGTTATTGCTATCAAAGATTTGTATTATTGTTTAGATTATTATTAGGGTTCAAAGCCAAAATGGCTTGAAGCCTTTTGTTTTTGTTCAGAATATTTCTGTTCTTCCGCCATATTTTTCGCACACGCTATGTCAAATATTTATTATAATCCTTCAATGCATCCAACATCCCACACTGAATTTATCATATTGTAATCTTTTACAAGCCACTGCTAAAGCATCTTCTGCATTCAACCAAATCTGTCAGGCTTTTACATATGCATTTTTCATTCATTGTGTACCCATATACACTGACTAAAACTGTCTGGCTGAGGGGTTGTTGCACCTTTTAGGTGCTGCCTCATGTTTGTATTGCAGACATGTTACGGTTTTGCATTATGGACATATGTTACCGATCGCACTAAAGTCTGGTTTTGCATTATGAACATATGTACCAATCGCAGTAAAGTCTGGTTTTGCATTATGGACATATGTTACTGGTAGCGGTAAAGTCTGGTTTTTACATTATGGACATATGTTACCAGTAGCAGTAAAGTCTGATTTTTGCAATATTGATATATGTTACCGGTAACAGTAAAGTCTGGTTTTTGCATTATGGATATATGTTACCGGTAGCAGTAAAGTCTGGTTTTGCATTATGGATATATGTTACCGGTAGCAGTGAAGTCTGGTTTTTGCATTATGGATATATGTCACTGGTAGCAGTATAAAGTCTCGTTTTGCATTATGGATATATGTTACCGGTAGCAGTGAGATCTGTTTTTTGCATTCTGGACATATGTTAGTGGTAGCAGTAAAGTCTGGTTTTTGCATTATGAATATATATATATGTTCATTACAAAGTTATGGCCTTTTGAAATTTTCAGTCAATGATTTTTGTCCGTTTCTATTTGACCGATAGCTGTGATACTCGCAAGGAATATTCCCAGTGTCCCGCAGATGAGCACTATTGTGTTTATTCACATTACGACAGTTCATTACAGTGGTTGATTTTTGTCTGGACTATATCTCCGTTACTCACATGGAATGTTGCCAGTGACCGGCAGATATGCACCGTCATGTTTATTTTGTGTTACACCAGTTTATTACAAAGTTATGGTCCATTGAAATTTTCAGTCGACAGGTAATAGCTAATAGACAGATTCCAGTATAATGGGGGCCAAAAAGTGGCCATCGATCAACACTGAAAAATAAACACTGACTATGTTATGTTTTGCATGTGTTATCTTGACAATGATGGTTTAAGTCTGATTTTGTGAAAGTTTTGAGATAATTGGTCGGTTGTGAGAAAATCTAGAATAGATTTTGTTGCCCCCCCTTCCATCTGATAGTTTCTCTGCAGATCACTGCAGGAGGGCTGTGTTCTGCTGCTCTGACTCTAAGCAAGAGCAAAATGTTTCTCTTAATGCAATGTAGTATAATTGAATGAACACTCCAGCAGTTCATGATCATCTGAAATAGTGGGAAAGCTTATTTTCAATGCAAAAAGTACCCAGCAAATGCAAATAATGGGTGTAGGACAGACACAAGGTTTGCCAAAGGTTTTCTGTGTAAGTGACGTTTTGACCACACACAACTGAAAATTAATTCCTAGCTTCCACAACGCTTTTTGAAACTATTCCAAGCATTTCATGCAGATGGCGCATAGTTTTTCTGAGTAAAAGTTTGATTTAACATGGTTGCTAACGTGATGCTATGGACAGACAAACAGTAACGTTAGCAGCATTACATCATCAGAAACATTTCTTTTTTTGCTATGGAAAAGACGCTTGCCGCAAACTAGGTGATTTCAGAAAGAAATCAAGAGGAAATTTCTTTTGAGCATGTGGAATGCCTGTTAACCAACCTACAGGTTAACAAAAATCAAATATTACTGTTGCTAACATTACATTTGGACAGACTTTGTGGACAGACAGACATGCCTATTTCGGGGAATTTTCACAAAATGCCAGAATTTACCATGATGAAGATCAGATATATGGTTTCTAAGCTCTGTTATCTACATGTACATGAACTATTAGGCAAATTGATAATGCCAATGCAAAATTTTTACCATGTGTCAGTCATTGCTAACATGACACATGTGGACAGACATGTGTCACATTAGCAATAAACATGGCAGTGCTAATGTTACATTCAGACAGACACCTTATAAACTGATGATTTAGCTGCAAAAATAAATACTGCAGACTGCTATTATCAACCAACTCTGCTCACTTTGTCAGTTCTGCCACGCAAACATAAGACCTGTATCTGCAACAAAATTTACGTAAATCCTGCTTAGTTATATTGCTAACGTTACTCTGTTGCTAACATTACGTAAGTGGACAGACACAAAACAAATTGAATTTTCACATTCAATTGCACTTAACATGACTCATCAATTACATTGTTAGTGGAAGTGCTTTGTAGGAAATACAGACTTACAATGAAATTTTGACTAACTGTGATAGAATAGAGTATAGCTTGAACAATGTTGTTGCTAACGTTACTTTAATTGTGGACAGACATTCTATTAGCAGTCACATTAGCAGTTTTTGAAAACCTTATTTTTTATTTACTTTTCAAATAATTTTGTTGATTTTATGTACCGAATCAGCCACACAGAAGTGTTTTCTGTACCAAATTCATAAAAAAGTATGAGATGATAGTATTGTATGATACAGAAAACCAAATTCCATACAGATGTGGACAGACAACCTTGGAGATTGATCAAGATATTGTATTTTCATCATTTGGCTTTGTTGTACACTACAATGATTGCAGTTCAACTTTAAATCACAATTCCACCCCATATCAATATTTTGGAACATTTCAAAGCTGAAAACAATACAGATATAATATATTCTATGGCATTGGAAGTTGGTCTCCAAGAAAAGTGGGACTTTTGTCTGTCCTACAACACAGCAATTCGTTATTTTCTTATCAAATTATTTTGAAAAGTTGTTTGTATATTGCGAACATTTTATGTATTCTATGTCTACAGTCCATATACTTTCATTTAGAATAAAACTCAGATCAATTCTGCAAGTGTTTTGCTAAATTTACGGCTTGAGAAAAAAATAGTGTCTTTGGCCCCCTTTATAATGGAATCTGTCATTAGTGATCCCTGAGTATTCTCTTGAATCAACGTTACATACTTGGAGGTAAATAAATTTGACTTAATCGAACAGATTTTTATGTGAAGCTGCTACTCGCTGGATATCTTGGGCTTAGGGGTCAAAGCACCTTTTAGGTTCTACCTCATGTTCAAGACTATGAGAAATAACGAGGTAGTTGAAGTAGGTGCCATATTAAAGCCCTTGTACACAAACAATCCGTGAGAGAAGAATTTAGAAGGTTTAGTGGTATTGAAAGTGTTCTAAATCTGTGAAATAATCCAATTAGACATTAATTATCAAGTCCGGTGAATGCAAAAAACTGGCAAATAAATATGGACAACATTTATTCAAAGTAGCGCATGAATATGTTATTTTAAATTTGATAAAATGTAATTAGGGCAGCCTCATTCCGTCAAGGGCAATAGTGGGACTCTATTTCATGTGAGTTGGCTTGAAAAACATGTAGCCCTGTTCAGTTAGAGGTTCTATCTTCCAAGTAGGTGACCTCCAACATTACACTGGTTCTGTCTTTTGCCTATTCCAACAGAGCAATTCCCTTTAAAAGGCAAGAAGTTAGTTATTTTATATCTATTGTAATTCATGTACACTTGTTGTTGTAGTCACCAGTAGATGATGAAGAAATGGCGAAGGAACTACCAGACAGTCTTCAGGGAGCCTGCATCATTCACTCAACTGATGACAGTCTTGCGGAAATCCAGGTCAAAGGATTCACACCAAGTATGAACTCTAGTGGATATAGGTCGCAGGCTGTTTCTACCCTCACACTGTCCTCCAAACATTCTTTCAGCATTCGTAGCATCAGCACAGACGAGTCTGGGGATGCTGGGAAGGACGGATCCGCGAAGTCCTCCCCCAAAGTCAGAAGTTTGTAAAGTGGACACAGTGAGAGTGACGAAGACAATTATGATGTTAGCAAAAATGCTGAAGGGAGTAAGGCAATGCATAAAATTGGCAATGTCGTTGATAAAGTCACGGAAAGCCCAGGTAAAAGTGACAATGACCCCAGCTTAGGGCAGCATGGCTTACCATACCATGTTTGTCTGGCACAGGAGGTAGGTTAAAGTACCGAACAGATTAGACTCTGAGGATCCGTTGTGATCAGTGTCTGTAGAGCCAAATTTTTCAAAATTCAATTTTTTTTGTCGTGTTGGTTAGGTATTTGTTAGGGCTAGGGATTTGCTAGGGTGTGTTTGTTTGGGTCATCGTCGCCATGTGACCAATAAGGTTAGGTGCGTTAAACTGCAAACAACCAACCAACCGCGATGATCATGGAACGGATTCTTCAGAAAAAAATGATTCACTCCTGGATGAAGGCATCCCAAGTTTTTTACATTCCCCACTCAAGCCTATACAATCTCAACAGCCAAAAAGACCTCAACGGCCATGCCCTTACTGCAATGTGATGCAAAGTTCCTTAGCAAGACATCTGCACAGACAACACAAAGATGAGGCAGATATGAGACAAGCATTTAAGGCAAGCAGCACCAAGGAAAAAAATCTGTTGTTGAGTCGCGTGAGGAAGCGTGGGATTCTAGAAGAGAACGAGAGATCCTGAAGGATCTTGGCACCTAACATTTGTTTTACCTGCAATTTTATGCTATCCAATTGGCTATATATGAACAGAAGGTGTTTGTTATTGCGCAAAAAAATGTGTTTCCATTCATTTAAACTGAATTGCTCTGTTTTCAAAGCGTTGTACCTCAGCTTCGATTGCATTACACAAGGTGAAACAGAGTGAAAAACTTTGACATAAAACGCTTTTACCCCTGTGTATCACCAATAGCACTAAATTGTAGTTCATATATATTACCTGTAGGACTAAAGTGTGATTTGCAGTTATAATATATTGTCAGTAGCACTACAGTGTATTTTGTCATTCACATATGTCGCTGGTAGCACTAAAGTGTAGTTTTGCAGTTCATATATATGGCCGGTAGCACTAAAGTGTAGTTTTGCGGTTCATATATATGGCCGGTAGCACTAAAGTGTAGTTTTGCGGTTCATATGTATGGCCGGTAACACTATAGTGTATTTTTTTTTTATTATAGGTAGCACTAAAGTGTGGTTTGTAGTTCACATATATATATGGTAGCACTAAAGTGTGGTTTGCAGTTCATACACGTATAAAAATATACATTACTGGTAGCACGATTTAAAGTATTGTTTGCAGTTCTTACATATATCTTCGGTAGCACTAAAGTGTGATTTGCAGTTCATATATATTAACGGTAGCTCTAAAATGATATTTGCAGTTCATATATATCGGCAGTTCCTTCATGTTCTATTGTTCACCACGCGTGGGGAACCAGGCAACCTTGAATTCAATATGAAAAGCACTATTACACCCAGAGTATGCCAGATTGAAGCATTCTTACATGTAGGATAGCCCTATATAATCGTTCATAGCACTGAAAGGATGACATGCGATATTGCATGGTTTTGGCCCACTATGAGATGCGATTCGAGTGGAAACTCACTTCACTGACATATGCCTAATGTTTCCATTAGAATCCCTACTAACACTCCTTAACACAGTTAATTTGAGACACCCCCTCAAGAGCCCCCTTCCTGATCACGTGGTTACCCACAACCCTCCTGCATTCGTCCTCTTCCTGTGTTGGCCATCTTGGTGACAAGAAGTGTTTCTGTGATCTCCTACCAAAGCAAGCTTTGACTGAGAAGTTATCACTCCACAGCATCCGCAAGGAAGTAGACTTTAGTTAGGAACCTCCCTAGTGATCTACTGTTCGTTATGAACCGATTGTGCGAGACGTGTGGCAGATCTATGCCCAATGACGATCCTCTTATAAAATGTCCACATTGCCGTGGCTTCATGTGTGATCAATATGGCCGCTGTAGCGAGTGCTTGTACTGGCCCAATGATAAATTCAATTCGTATCTGGCTTCTGTAGTAGCACCAGATCTTGCTCAGGCCTCTAGTCTCTTGTACAATCCATGCGCCTTGCCAGAGGGGGCAGCTAAAATGGAAAATAAAACTGCTTTGCTCTCTTTGGCAAGCGAGTTTGCTACATCAGGTATTTCGCGTGGGTCGTCTAAATTTTTCGGCCTCCACTCTGTGGATCAGATTGTTCCCAGAACTATTCCCCCACCACCCCCAGGTTTTTGTCCCCCGCTACTTAGTAGGGGGGGGGGGGGACTTAGAAACACCGGTGTCCGTAATTCCGTGATTCCGTAATTCCGTAAGATTTTCTTGTCCGGACAATAACTCGTGAATGATTCAACCGATCGACTTCAAACTTGGGGTGTGCCTTGACATTGGCGAGAGAACGGTTGGGATTGTTTTTCAGCAATGTGCGTAATCCAATATGGCCGCCGTCAGCCATTTTGGATTATAAGCAGTTCGATCTTAGATTTTCTTGTCCGGACAATAACTTGTGAACGAATTAACCGATCAACTTCAAACTTGGGGTGTGCCTTGACATTGGTGAGAGGGCGGTTGGGATTGTTTTTCAGCAATGTGCGTAATCAAATATGGCCGCCGTCAGCCATTTTGGATTATAAGCAGTTGGATCTTAGATTTTGTTGTCCGGACAATAACTCGTGAACGATTCAACCGATCAACTTCAAACTTGGGGAGTGCCTTGACATCGGTGAGAGGACGGTTGGGATTTTTTTTCAGCAATGTGCATAATCCAATATGGCCGCCGTCAGCCATATTGGATTATAAGCAGTTGGATCTTAGATTTTCTTGTCCGGACAATAACTCGTGAACGATTCAATCGATCAACTTCAAATTTGGGGTGTGCCTTGACATTGGTGAGAGGACGGTTGGGATTGTTTTTCAGCAATGTGCGTAATCTAATATGGCCGCCGTCAGCCATATTGGATTATAAGCAGTTGGATCTTGTCTAACTCGAGAACGATTCAACCGATCTACTTCATACCTGGGGAGTGCCTTGACATTGTTGAGAGAAGGATTAGGATTGTTTTTCAAGGACGAGCTTAATCCAATATGGCCACCATCAGCCATACTGGATTTCATTGGATTTTAAGCAGTTTGATCTTGTCCAGACAATAGCTGGAATACGATTCAACTGATCTACTTCAAACTTGGGGAGTCCCTTGACCTTAGTGAGAGGATAGTCATGTATTATGTTTTATGGATGTGCATAATCCAATATGGGTGCCATCCGCTGTATTAGATTATGTTAAGCTCATCAGCGATATCTCCATTTTCAAATCATACTCTTATCAATGATATGAGATATCATCGACAAAAAAAAATCGACCATAGAGGTCCATGGCCCTCGCAGCAGCAGCGCCAGTTATGGTGGATGTAATCCACCATAACTGGTGCTGCTAGCGGGGGACATGGACCTCTATGGTCGATTTTTGTTCTGATTTCAGGGATTACGACACCTGCCCGGAAATAGGCCACAGTGGTTGCCGAGGTTACGCAACCTGGGGTTCGTCGTCCGCAGCCCGTCCTTATCTCCGTGGAGATGCCTGTTTCCTGCAGATCAGCTCCGCCGGTAGTAACGTCAGCTTCTGGTTCCGGTCCTGCGCAGATGGCCTCTTCTCGTCCAACATAAGTGGAGATGGTGATGGTCCAAGATTCGGATGATGATGATGATCGCAATCAATGTGTCCCTACCCTTGATTTGCCTCTTGATGTTGTCTTTCCGGCGCCTTTGGCGGCCGTGGCGACGACATAAGGTCCATTGTTTGCCTCTTCAGTCTTTGGTTCCGGTTTGTCTGTCACTTCCTTTCGGGATCCTAACCAGATGTTGGGTGCTTCCGGTTTTGCGACTTCTGCCTTCAGTGATTTCAACTTCCGGCAGCGTCCGGCAAGACAGCCGGGAGTGATCTCCCTTTCTATTCGGAGATCCTCCGAAGGTTGTACCATCTCTTTCCGGACATGGAACCACCTGCGCTTCTGCAATCCTCCTTCCTCGATACCAGAACCGGATGTAGGGAGTCGGGGGTTCATTCTATATCTCTCCCTCCCTCACCCGTGCTTCCGGATGTCGTTGAGAAGTTGCAGTCGGCCCTTCGAGGTGTGTCTGGCAGAGTTGATGGAGCCACATCAAGGGGAAGAGATGTCTTCCGTTCCACTCCCGGAGGCAACTTCCCTGTTGATGTAAAGTCGACCCGGGCTTACCGACTACATGGTTCCGTGTATTCAACTGAGCCTGCCACGTTGGAGGACGAGTTTTCCTCCTCCTTGGATGACAGGAGACCGCCTCCGCGGCGCGAGTCTACCTTGTCTCCGGGTCAGATGGCTCGCCTGATTCAGGTGTCCAGACAGCTTGTGGCCCTCGAACAACTTTGAACTGGCATGCAATTTGGTCATTACTTTGGAGATGTCCACCATCACATTTTTTGCACATTTCGATGATTTTCGCCAGGTTTCAGCCCTTGGTAGCCCTGCGCTATACCATGTATATGTACATGTATACAGTATATATATCTCTGTTACTACATGTATTTGGTGAACAACAGTGAAACTTGCATAAGACATGGAATACCTTCCAAATATGCCGCATCAACTGTTTTGTGTTTCGATGATTTTCTCTGGCGAAAATCATCGAAATGTGCAAAAAATGTGATGGTGTACATCTCCAAAGTAATGACCATATTGCATGCCGGTTCAAAGTTGTTCATCAAATTATAACCAAGATATATGGACTGGACAAAAAAGATGGAGAAAACTACATACGTGAAGCAAAGGCCTACATGTACATATACATGTATACAGGTGAAAACAACAAAACAAGTAAAATCACCTAAACAAGAGACCCTTTGTTGTCCTCCGCCACGAAGTGGTGGGAGGACTTGGAAATGCTAGCCGTCCGTCCTTCCGTCCTTCCGTCCGTCCCAGATCTTGTGAACGCGATATCTTGAGAACAATTCGACCGATCAACTTCAAACTTAAGAAGGTGCTTCACATCAGTTAGACGGCCATTGGTATTGATTTTCACTAAGGTATGTAATCCAAGATGGCCGCCATCGACCATATTGGATTCTGTCCGTCCCACATCTTGTGAACGCGATATCTCGAGAACAATTCGACCAATCGACTTCAAACTTGAGAAGGTGCTTCACATCAGTTAGACGGCCATTGGTATTGATTTTCACTGAAGTACGTAATCCAAGATGGCCGCCATCGACCATATTGGATTCTGTTCGTCCCACATCTTGTGAACGCGATATCTCAAGAACAATTCCACCAATCAACTTCAAGCTTGGGAATGTTCTTCACATCAGTCAGACGGCCATTGGTATTGATTTTCACTGAGGTACGTAATCCAAGATGGCTGCCATTGACCATATTGGATTTTGTCCATCCCACATCTTGTGAACGCGAAATCTCGAGAACAGTTCGACCAATCGACTTCAAACTTGAGAATGTGCTTCGCATCAGTTAGACGGCCATTGGTATTGATTTTCACTGAGGTACCTAATCCAAGATGGCCGCCATGGACCATATTGGATTTACTCCGTTCCACATCTTGTGAACGCGATATCTCAAGAACAAATTAACCAATCGACTTGAAACTTGGGAAGGTTTTGCACTTCAGTTAGATAGCCATTGGTATTGGTTTTCACCGAGGTACGTAATCCAAGATGGCTGCCATTGACCATATTGGATTCCATCCGTCTCGGATCTTGTGAACGTGATATCTCGAGACATATTTGACCAATCGACTGCAAACTCGAGTGGGTGCTTCACATCAGTTAGATAGCCATTGGTATTGATTTTCATTGAGGTAGTATGTAATCCAAGATGGCTGCCATTGACCATCTTGGATTTCACTCACCCATATTGTACCCATCTGTGTTGTGAACGCGATATCTTGATCTATTCCACCCATCGATTTATAAACCTCACCATCCACAAATCCATATACAACTACAGACTTACATTCCAGTGTTACACTACCCATTACTGCTTCCCAAACCTCAAATTGTCTCAACAATTCCAGATAAACATCTCTTTCTACATACACATATCCACTTTCCAAGTTATAGTTATATTTAGCTTTCATGTATATCAGTACCGGTTGGTGAAGAAATGATGGTGATCAAATATGACATGACTCCTTATTAACTGACGGTTCAGAGTTTTCAACCGAGTCACAATAAATAATAGAGAGTAATAATGTACATATGTATAAAAATAAATCATGTTAAAGGGCAAATATTGTCAACAAACCTGTATGCTAGAAGAAGAAATTCATCATAAAATATTTCTAATATTCATAAAATGTGAAATAGCATACATGTACAAGGCTTCTAATAAATGCAATATTAATCATTTTCTAGCACAATTGTGCAGCACACTTTCTCTGTGGACAATTTTCTGTCCAGTTTATTTCTGTGGACAATTTTCTGTTCAGTTTATTTGAGGCTGGAGGAATGAAATGTACATATACAAACGATTGATTGACACTTTGACAAGGCGAGTATTTGGGATCTTGCTTTACTTTTCTGTGTTTCAAATATGAATCAATTTTACATTTAAATTCTTCCTGATTTATTTCCTTGTATACAAATCATGCGAATTAAACCCACAACTGGTAGGGCATAAAATGTGTTTAAAATACTTTTTTTATGTCCGCAAGCTAATATAGCGTTTATATCTGTGTAAAAAGAACAATTTTATTACCCCTCGGGCAGATTCTGCCCGAGCGGTATTGTCGTTGCCCCCGTCGTCTGTCCGTCTGTCCATCATATCATTGTAAACACATTACTCAAAAAGTCCTTCACTTACAACAATGAAACTTCATACAGTTGTTTAATACAGCCAGTACCAGAAGCCTATTGAAAGTCGGTGCCATTGGATGTGTTTTTCAGACGTTATGCCCCCGTATACATGTCTGTCTATATCCTTGTAAACGCATTACCTCAAAAAGTCCTTCACTCACAACAATGAAACTTCATACAGTTGTTTAATGCAGCTAGTACCAGAAGCCTATTCAAAGTCGGTGTAATCGGATGTGTTTTCAGGAGTTATGCCCCTTTATACATGTCTGTTGGTCCATATCCTTGTAAACACATTATCTCAAAAAGTCCTTCACTCATAACAATGAAACTTCATACAGTTGTTTAATACAGCCAGTACCAGAAGCCTATTGAAAGTCGGTGCCATTGGATGTGTTTTTCAGAAGTTATGCCCCCTTATACATGTCTGTCTGTCTATATCCTTGTAAACACATTATCTCAAAAAGTCCTTCACTCACAACAATGAAACTTCATACAGTTGTTTAATGCAGCTAGTACCAGAAGCTTATTCAAAGTCGGTGTAATCGGATGTGTTTTTCAGGAGTTATGCCCCTTTATACATGTCTGTTTGTCCATATCCTTGTAAACACATCTCAAAAAGACACTCACAACAATGAAACTTCATACAGTTGTTTAATACAGCTGGTACCAGAAGCCTTTTGAAAGTTGGTGCCATCGCATGATCGGATGTGTTTTTCATGAGTTATGCCCCTTTATACATGGGTGTCTATCCATATCATTGTACTTCATGTGCATTGACCTTGTGATTGTGTTCTGGGCATTGCCCAGTTACTTCTCCTACCATAAACCTGTGTGGATTGCTGTGAATAGACAGTAATCGTTCCGCTACATCTACTATCACTGCTCTGTTGCTGTATTATTTTGTCTATGATCTATATCATACAGGTAAAATTATGCCCACCCCAAATATGTGAGTTGTTGGGGTCATTACTTACATTATTTCCACAATTGCTCTGGGCCCGGCCCGAGGGGTCTCGATGGCGACAGCCTACTTTTAAAGTAAGAGTGGCTGGAAATTATAATTAGATACAAAATTTGGGATATGTGATGGTGGGGGAAAGATGTATGTAAAGGCCACTTTAGTATCACATTTCTGGATTATTCAAACCAGAATATTTTTTACTTTGAGTGAAAAGTGAGATTAATTACATCAGAAAGTTAAGGTTGTTTCAGTAGATTGTTATTTCATGTGGACTTGTTCAACATGTATATTTGTTTGGTTTAAAATTTGTGACAGCAACAACATTGCCATCTCTGCTTTTTTTTAGATTACTTATTTGTGATGTGTTTTTATTTATACATTTATGATTCTTCAAAATTACATTGGAACAAGTAATATATAGTACATGTACATTTGGGTGTACACAGTTGAAAATCTTTTCTGATAATCTGTATGAAATTAATTGTGTAGTATGCACAGCAACGAAATTGAAATGTCTGTGTTGGCAAGACCAATTGATAGTTTTGGCTTTTTCTTTTGTCATAACTTGATAGTAGGTTCTCACAGATTCGTAGAAACCAATTGGACGAACTGAATATAGGTGTGAAACAGATGAAAACCTTTGTATATCTTGAAAATATAATACTGAATAGCACTTTACAGCTAGCTGTTGGTATAGAGAGTTCAGTATTTTCAAGTGATACACAATAGCACTTATGGTAAGAGGTGTTGGTATAAAGAGTTGATAAATGTGATGTGATGGCAATATACAAGGACATTTTATTAATACATGTAAATTATGAAATAAGTGACTAAGTTGCCACTTGCCTGCCACAATTTTGTATGTTCTGAAGAGCAGCTCACTTGGCACTTGGAGCATTGCACATCTTCATTCAATCATGGAATGTACTACGAAAAAGTCACCATATACCCAACATCGACATTTCAACCATCAATGAGTGCTAGTCAATCTGATAGGATCATGAAAAACCAAATATATAGTATATTTTACCCAAGAAAGTTGAAATTATGAATTAAAAATTCAATACGGAATATATTTTTGATGATAAAACAACCTGTAGATATAATTCTGAGGAAATAGTTGTCCAGTTGAATTCTTTAGGACTTCCCGAATAGTTTTGTACCAATTTTGACTCGTTTCTCAGTTGCTTAGCAGCTTCGCAGTTCAATTTAGAACTTACACGACCTAATTAAATATGCAAATAAGATGGCTCTTTCAAAATCTTCTTCCGTTCTATTCCTCATGCTCAGATTGATATTGATAAGTGGGTGAACTTTTGGGGCATTGCTTGACAACAAAGAGAAGATATTGAAAAAGTTTGAAATTTCCTGAAGGGGTCAATTTGTGCAGTCAATATCCCACTTAACACACGGAATGTGTGAGATCGAGGAAGCGAGATAAAGAGATTTTATGTCAACAGGACGAGTGAGTTACCATATGTTGTGTTCATGTATTTGTCTTTGATTTGAATTGAAAATAATAAAACAAAATGTTTGTTTTAAAATTACTAAAGTTGTTTGTTTTCATTGACTTTACTATACTGCACCTTCATAAATAAAATTCAAGGATGATTAATATGTATGGTCATTTAAACTATATATCATCAGTACTGGAAACAAACAAAATAATTTGTTATTTAAACACTTCTATGAATGTACATGTATACACTGAATATAACCGCTTAAAATCATTCGGACTCTTCACAAGGTGTTTGGGGGGAAATCAGTCAAAGTGTGAGTGAATTTTGCTATAAAATGCCCATATACCACTATTGAGCAATTTTGTATGCTTATAAAACGATAAATACAATTGTCTATTATGATTATACACCTCTGAACTCCGAACACAATGAACGCCAGCAGCCTTTGTGTAAAACTTGATTCGTTATTCACCAATATACTGTACACTATGTTGTGAAATGCAGGTACCGGTATATATGGGTATTATTGTACTTTGAACCCTAATGGCTACCAGCTGATTTTTACCCCTCGGGCAGATTCTGCCCGAGCGGTATTGTCGTTGCCTCCGTCTGTCCGTCCGTCCTTCTGTCCGTCTGTCCATCATATCATTGTAAACACATTATCTCAAAAAGTCCTTCACTTACAACAAGGAAACTTCATACAGTTGTTTAATACAGCCAGTACCAGAAGTCTATTGAAAGTCGGTGCCATTGGATGTGTTTTCCAGGAGTTATGCCCCTTTATACATGTCTGTTGGTCCATATCCTTGTAAACACATTATCTCAAAAAGTTCTTCACTCATAACAATGAAACTTCATACAGTTGTTTAATACAGCCAGTACCAGAAGCCTATTGAAAGTCGGTGCCATTGGAGGTGTTTTTCAGAAGTTATGCCCCCTTATACATGTCTGTCTGTCTATATCCTTGTAAACACATTATCTCAAAAAGTCATTCACTCACAACAATGAAACTTCATACAGTTGTTTAATGCAGCCAGTACCAGAAGCCTATTGAAAGTCGGTGCCATTGGATGTGTTTTTCAGGAGTTATGCCCCTTTATACATGTCTGTCTGTCTATATCCTTGTAAACACATTATCCCACAAAGTCCTTCACTCACAACAATGAAACTGCATACAGTTGTTTAATGCAGCTAGTATGCTATATTGTTTTGTCTGTCTATGGTCTATATCATACAGGTAAAATTATGCCCACCCCAAATATGTGAGTTGTTGGGGTCAGAAACATTATTTCCACAATTGCTCTGGGCCCGGCCCGAGGGGTCCCGATGGTGACAGCCTACTTTTAATGTTCTGCATATGTATGGTAGGAGCAATCCTATATTTCCATGCATCAAAATTGATTGTTAGTATCAAATGTTGATTGGTGACACTAACCGGATAGTGTTAAAAACTGATGGTAGCAATATAGTACATTTTATGACAACATATATGGTCTGGTAGCAGTAAAGTTTCATTTTATCTTGTGAACTTCTCTGTTGCCTGTAGATTTTTTTAATGCTTTGCATATGTATTGCTGGGAACAATTAGATTGTTTTCATGCATTGAATTGATTCTTATGTTGGTATGTCA
The DNA here is from genome assembly GCA_036873755.1 of Hanleya hanleyi. Lineage (NCBI taxonomy): Eukaryota > Metazoa > Mollusca > Polyplacophora > Lepidopleurida > Hanleyidae > Hanleya > Hanleya hanleyi. Next base: position 30,201 of record JAVTVY010004747.1, read on the forward strand.
AGATATAGACTGGTAGCACTATAGGGTTAAAACAAGGCGGTAGCACTAAAGTATAACTTTTGCAATGTATATATGAACTGGTAGCAGTAAAGTCATATTTTACTTTGTGAAACTTTATTGCTACCAGCTGAAAATATATATTGACAGAAAATAGTTTTTATTTTTAAAACACTTTATACTTGTATTGCTAGAAATATTCCAAATAATATTCATGAATCAGATTAATTGTAATGTTAGTATATGAGGATATAGACCGGTAGCACTATAGGCTTAAAAACACGCGGTGGCGCTATAGTACAATTTATGATTATATATATATATATATATTTTCGTACATATGGAATCTGATAGCCAATCCATACGTCGATAGCCGAGTACCTTGAATGTTATTATTAACAGCCTTCATTACGACTCTTGAGATCAAAGATTTTTTCTCTCCGTCAGCTTAGGGCTCATGTCTCACACACCGATTTAAATTGCCAGTTTTTGTATGTATGAGCTCCAAAGCGGGGCATCTGATTGGCCTATGTTCTCGTAATAGATATTAGAGAGGTCCGATTACAAATTTAGACAGCCATGTGAATGGGATGCAAATTGTCTATTGTAAGAGCATCGTTTCTGGGATAATGATGCACCTCAGAAATTTATGAAAGTAAGTTATTTGACAGAACCACACATCCACCATACAAAAAACACAATAATTTAAATGTCTCGGCTAACTACAGAACTTGCGTACTCAAGTAATTCGCCAAAAGGTGCACATTAGATGCTAAATTTCGACAGTCAACTTTCGAAATCTGCATGTGGTTATTTTGTTTTAGGATTTTTGTTTGTTTTTTTGTTTTTTTGAGAAAAAAAGTACATAATATGAACCAACATAACATACTTTACATATTACAAAATTACAACAAAAAATCTTTAACACTTTGCTATGTTTGCTATTCTCAGTGTGAGACATTGGACATAACTGTTCCATTAATGCTTGTTTTATAATTTGCAAATTAGAAAAAAAGTCAGAATAGAAAAATAATACATTACTACATGTATATTAGCTATTATCAGGGCCCATAGTTTTTAGGACTGTATTGTCTCCTGTTCCAAAGTTGCACTTCTTGTGAGAGGCGCTGGAAATGTGTTTATTACAGATCTATTGAAAATTGGCAAGACGATTTGGGGACTCGATGAAATTGCTTTGTGTAAATCTTAACAGGAAACAATTCTCCAGCGCACGATGGAAAAAAAACGAACAGCGCTAAACACAAAGGAAAAAAATGATGCTTGTCTCTTTGCGAACGAACGAGACCGTCTCCTGGCTAACGAACGAACATTTTTTTTAACTTTGTTCGTTTTTCCTTCGTTCTACACGATAAGGAAAACGAAAGATGCAGAATCGTTTCGTATTTTTGCTCCGTTTTGAACGAATGAAACAAAAACGACAATTGTCCAACAGTATTCACATATCCGAAACGCCGTCAGTCGACTTCAAGTTATCACCGCTATGAACAGCCATTAGAAATATACCAAGCAGCAAGACAAGAACGTGGCGGTCGCAACGAGAATTCCTGTTTAACCCTATCTGTTCTGGGCTTTTTGGGACCTGTCCTGGCCTGCGGAGGGGGTGGGGCGAAATGAACCCACCCCCCACCGATTATTGTTCTTACTCGTTGAGCCAGGGGGCTGAAACTTACCACACCATACCGTTGGGTCAAGCTCTACCAGAAAATGTAAAAAATACAAGATGGCCGCTTTGATGACGTCACAGTGACGTCATTTTCGAAAACGGCATTTTTGGTCGATTTTTCGGTCAGATTTTCCGAATTTTTTATTTATGCAATTTCTCCGCAAAAACTGCATGATAAATTAGTAATATTAATCTGATGTGAACTAAACAAGTTTTTGTCCGCTTTTCATAGCGGAAAAGCAGAAATTTTGAAGAAATATGACAAAAAACATAACTTTTCTGGTACCCCACATGGATGCCATCTTGAATTTATCCATGATCCTCTGCTCGGGGGGTTATGCCAATAGGATAAAAATGACCCCAATATGATAAACTATAAGTCACCGAGTTTCAAATCTCTATTTTTTGTCGTTCCGGAGATAGCGCAGAGAATTTGGCGGGGGGCTTCCTCCCCAGGCCAGGTAAGGTTAACTCGTCACCCCGTTGCTTAGATAACACAGCAATGCTGACCGGAAGCATGTGTTTCCATACAGACTGGTTCAGCGAAATTCACCGATATTGCTGCAACATATGATTTCAATACAACCTTAGTTAATGATATTCTCAGGCAATTCCTAGTTCTGTAATTTCTATCGAAATTCAATTGATGATAACATGTTATCGAAACCCGTCATTCCTGTGGTTAAAAGGCCAAGCATGAGACTATCGATTTGTGACCAAATTCACAGAAAAGCTCGCGAAACGACGTACGTCAAGTCACAATGGGAGGACTCCGCATTATCGGTTCAGAATGTCCGTATCCTGAGTTTTCAGTGACACATGACAAAACAGGAAGACAGGTTAATCCTAACTGGCATGGAGGCATATGGCCCCGGAACCCAATAAGATGACGTCACTTTGACGTCATCCTGACAACCATCTGGACTGTTTGCATTTTCTTGTAGAGTTTGATCGAGATCATATAATATGGAAAGTTTCAGTGCTCGTCCACACGGGGGCAACGAGAAAATAATCAGGAGTGACCAAATAACCCCCTTAATGGCTGAGACGCAAATCTAAAAAAAATACGTAAAAGAGTAAATTATTTTAATATACACATTCTCAAAACTACTGCATACAGTGAAATCATTTGTGTTTACCGTGATGTGTACATTCATACACGCCTTCGTACTTCACAGAAGTAGATAATGTATCCCTTGATCCTGAACAAGGCAGTTTTGTTCTTTGATAATTATTATTATAATTATTATGAACGATTCCAATACAGTCGAAAGACACATGCGCACTACAATACAAAACAGACTGGCTCGATACGTTAACATACATACAATATGCATAATATATATATATACGTTACACCAAAAACGATACAATTTCAGAAGTAGTGGCTCTCGCGAAAATACAGTATATAAAGACTGCAAACGACATATCACAGATATATATATATATATATAAACATTTATTCATTTGTATACATAGAGATATTCTGACAATCCAATCCAAAACAACGTAATTTCTGACATAATTTCGTTCTACCTACATGCACATTTGGACCGGGGTATTCATTTTTCCACCAGTTGAAACATTTTACATCGGGAAAATTTGCGCAATAGTACAGTATATTTAATGCCACTGCAAGTACACGACGAGGTAGCCATACAACATGTTTCCACTGATATCTAGCCGTGTAATAAGTTTACATATTTCAGATGAAAAAACAACAACAAATATATACTTCCACTCATTTACATGAAACGTTATCATCAGTACTATCTGGAGAAAACATCAATATTACGTTGAAAAGCAAGTTATGTCTTCAGCCCAGAAACAGCTATATTTCTCAGATCAACACTTGACAACTTCGATGAGACACGTCAGTCGGATATAATACATCAGGATTATACACAGAAATACTACTACAACCTTACTCACATAATACGGTACGCATATATTATTAAACATTTCACATCCCAACGTATATATATGAAATATTTACAGGAGGCAAAAACGCACTTTCGTTTGAGAAATAACTAGACTGTATAATATGTGAATGCAATTTACCAGCTAGAAGAACCTGTGGTTGTACACTTTGGTAAATTATGTTGAAAGATGATGAAACAAATCAAGATTATATCGGCAGTATCGGCATCATGCCTGAGGGGACGATAATTTCTTCGACCTTTCTCCGCCGGATGGTTTGGACGCAAACACGTTTCATTCCTTCTCCGTATTCCCTCCCAAATCTCTCTTTTAAGAGGATAGATTAAATGCGCCTGCTAAATATCTAATTACAGGCAGTCTGAATCGTTAGATTTCTTATCCATTTCCTTGATTCAACTTTGTTATTTTGATACCTGGCGTGGGTTGATATGGTTATCGAGAGAAATTGGTACATACATGTATATATATTAATGCCATTTAAAAAGAAGGTAACATTTATATCCAATTATTTTTAGGATGACGCTTTCTTAATAAAGCACAAAATACTAGTGCTGGATGAGTCAGTCCCGTGCGAGACTCGCACCCCCGCCCCCAGAGTTTGGCACCAAATGGCCAGCAGTAAATGTAAGCGGTCTAGACCACTCGGTCACCTCAGCTTTCACAAAAGAGGAAGTTCGGAGATCGGAGTCTAGATTACATACATTAACTACCCCTCTGATAGAAATATAATAGCACAGCTCCTAAAGCCTATATTATATATACTAATGCCATTTAGAAAGTAGATAACATTTATATCCATTAGGTGATGTTAATTTATGCTTGACTTTCTAAATGGCATTAGTATATATAATATCGGCTTTAGGAGCTGTGCCATTATATGCCTATCAGAAGGGTAGTTAATGTGTGTAATCTAGACTCCGATATCCGAACTTCCTCTTTTTTGGAAGCTGAGGTGACCAAGTGGTCTAGGCCGCTTGCATTTACTGCTGGCGATTTGGTGCCAAACTCTGAGGGCGCGGGTTCATGTCTCGCACGGGACTGACCCATCCAACACTAGTATTTGTGCTTTATTAAGAGACATTTAAAAATATATCCTTGCTTTTGAGAAAAGATACTGCTGTTTCTGTCATATTATTAAGGACAGAGAGTGGGAATATTTACAGAAAAACAGATGTGGTTAAATCGTTTCCATTCGTTCTATACGTGTTCGCGGTCTACGCAGTATATTATTGATATTATGAGCTTCTCGAGATTTGTTGGTATAGCATCGTCACGACCTCCAATTCTGGATAATATGTGCTGTACACAACTGAATTCTGGCCGGCAAATAAGGGTTTCAGTTATTGGGAAATTAATATTCGCTCGGTGCCACTTCCTCGAATTCTCGCGGGGTACCTGTCTGCACGAAAACATGGTATTCGCTATCATAGTATGTAACGCAGACCAGCCAACAAAACCGTAGCCGATTTCATCAAGACGTTTTTGTTGTGGATTTGTATAAATAAGGACAATATATTTAGAATAATGCATATTGCTGACTTTATATTTTAGTAAACATTATAAACATGATAAAACTGTCTCCTTAACCCCTCTGTATAAATCATTGTGATTGTAGTTGTGACTTGTAAACATGGTGGAGAATGAAACGCTTGGTCGTTGTCAGGTCTGACGCGTAATTATTCTGGATACGAACTTGCATTCAATACATACTCCCTCGTTAATGCCGTTTTTTGCTATCTGGTGGTCATTTTCTAACAGATGAGCTGATAGGGCTACTACATCAACTCTCTGAAATATTTGTATCTAATACCGTTGCAGCCCATGCTAGGGCGGTGTGATCAGTCATTCAAGACAACTGATCGCTGATGTAGAAAAGTGAGGTAAGCTGATCAATATTGGTACTGATTACTACCAATGGTTCAGACATGACCGAGTGATTAAGACAAACCAGAATAATAACATTAAACTGGAACACATATATCGAATTTGTATCCTCCAATCAATCTAATGTCTGTCATTCTTTCATATAATTTGTATGTCTTGGCAGCATTATTGAAACTTGTGGACCGCTTCTCTCTTTCAGAAAATTAGCCTATGTTTATGTATACTATGATTTCTTTTTGAATTTGGCGCCAATGCTGTTATATGGAATATGAAAAAGGTCATTGGATTATGGACGCGAATATTCATTAATGGACGACAGATAAATTATGAATGACGGACCAGACGCTTGGTATTTAAATTAAGACGGCTACCTACACATAAATGGCAATAACATGTTCACATCTAAGCGAACGTTTGTATCATTTCTTACCAATAGACCACTCGTCATTTAGTTTGTTACTGGTTGGACGTTCATCGCTCCAGCTCTAAACACCTTACACACTGACTTTTGTAGAAGAGTGGAATGTAAAACGGGGAGGAGCATTTCCTGGACGGTGGAGACAGTAACAGCCATTATGTGAATATGAGTAACATAATATATCACGTGAATATCACAGCTGTTGATCCATATCTCTATTAATATCGTGTCGCCTAATCCGACAAGACACCCGTGGTCAATTCGAGCATTTCAACATATATACCGTGTAGCCTGGGGATAAGACTGAGATATATACCTTAGAAATCTAAAAGTACTTTCTTGGTGAGGTCAGACACATACGTTGCAGATGTGATCTGGTTGGTGAATACAACCTATCACTTCCAAGGTCAGGTGCCTATTCGCCTGCTTTAAATACAAAATGTGATAGACCGTTCGGTTACCTGGTTTACTACGAGAAGGATGTCAGATCCCCACAACTTTGCCAAACTATTGACTGTACTTCTCTGGGTTTTTTTATATTCTAAATATAAATGAATGTACATTACCAGGTTGGCATCAATATGGTAAAGGAATAACGAATTTACACACATAGTAGGGAAACAAGATACTTTACTGAGCCTCAGCACAACCTCATTTGAAATGCATTGAGAGGTACATGTATCTATCATTTGAGAAAGTTCTTTGTGAAAGGCACGGTTGCGGTGCTTCAGGTGGTAGTGGGTGCGTATAATTCGTTTGAATAACATAATAATTGATAGTGATTAGGATTTGGCGCTTTGAACATCATGATATCTTGACGGAACCATTCAGAACTGTTGACCGTTTCACTCTTGGTTGAGGTCTTTCACTCGGGTTGAAGTCAGTGCTCTGTGATTTGGCTTTAACCCTATCTGGCCTGGGCGATTTGGGGTGTACCCCAGCCTGGGGGAGGGGGAGGGGCGGAAAATGCCCCTATATATGTTCACTATCGCTAAGGCTTGGGAGCTGAAACTTACCACACTACATCATTGGGTCAAGCTCTACAATAAAATGTAAAAAAATCCAAGCTGGCCACCATCATGACGTCACTGTGACGTCATTTCCAAAGAGAGCATTTTTGGATCATTTTTTGGTCAGAATCTTCGAATTTTTTATTTTTGTTTTTTCTTCGCAGAAACAGCATGATAAATTAGTAAATAATAATCTGATATGGTATAAAATATGTTTCTCTCACTTTTCTATACAGAAAAGCAAAACTTTTGAAGAAATATGACGAAAACATCATTTTCTGGTTGGTACCCCACATGGCCGTCATTTTGAATTTACCCATAATCCGCTGCTCGGGGGATCATGAAAATAGGCTCAAAATGACCACAATATGATAATCTAAAACGTCAAGAAGTTTCAGCTCTCAATTTTTTGTCGTTCCGGACATAGGAGCAAAAAAACAACAGGGGGACGGAAAATGCTCCCCCCCACAAGCCAGATATGGTTAATGATTCACCATCTATACCGCGGAGAGACAGCGTTCCTGGATGCCGATCGAATCCTGTCCACAATAGCCACGCAACTCGCAATTAAAATTCCAAAAAGCAAAATGTAAAATACACTCTGTATAGTGGGTAAATTGATGGTTTTAGCCTGTGGCCGACGTGATGTACAATCGAGCTTCTTTGGAAACCATTTCGCCCGCCACAGATCTATTAGGCCGCTGGCGTGATATTGCAGTATTCTGAAATCAAACACGATAGTACTGGTATTCCGAGCAAATGACATGGTGAATCAGATGTTTTCGCTACCCTTACTGTTAGCCTAATTGTTGAAATAGCACAATTACGCATGAGTGACACAGCATGGAGCAATTACTCAGTATTTGCTACATGTGATAGTTTGTTCAGAGAGTTGTTGAATAATATCGCAAAAATTAAAGCCTGATGATTAGCTTTATCAGTCATAGTTTTTTTCTGAACGTCTAATTACAGCGTAAAGTACTATAAGTTTATGTAAATCACGCTCCATGAAGTCGTGCTTTCAGTGGGCGGGGACGATGCCAATGCATCCATGCCATCCGAGTAGAATGTTTGCTTCGGCGCAGGGAAGCAGTACATATTCTAGTCCTATACAGTTATGAATAAGAGAGGAAGTAACCTTGATGTATACACGAATTACCCGATTACAATGTTCACGTGAATAGGCATGCTATAGATTTTCACATTGAGATTGTAGAATTCTTCATATCTCAGATAGTTATGATGAAATGATGGCGCTTTGACAAATGTGGCAAAAGACTGCATAGGCGTCATTTAAATATCTTCATAATTGTATAACACATTTGGTCAACTTCATAGCTAATATCGTGAGAGAATACGCGAAGAGAAAAGCCACACAAACCTATTCGATATCATCCGCGTGTAGGGTGAATTCTTCTGTGTCCCAACGATGTAGTTACCAGGGTTGAACTCTTCCTTCATTATGGCTAAGTCACAGTTGTTCTTAACCATGTAGCGCAGAGTGGAAATATCGGCAATATAGGCATATCCTCCAGCATTAACCTTCTCTATATGGCGAGTGTAGGACTTACTGAATATATCAGTGTCCCTTTGAAAAAATTCCGTCATTTTCCCCCAAACATTTCTGTACATAGGTAGGCTTGAATTCTGTGTGTGATAAAATGATAAGAAATCAGCAGGACCAGTGAACAAGAAAAGACGGTTACTGATATGGAATATATAGGATATATTATGTGTTTCTAGCAATGAATTTGTGCACGAAATAACAAGACTGTGATACACCCGAAGTCACGACACGGAGGCCTTTCTCAGGAATACGTCTTCCTTTTTAACTATTTCGTCAGGCTTCCCCGCGATATATGTTAGTGACTTGTGAATTAAATAACCGCATTGCTCAAATCTAAAAGGGTAACGGAAAACGATGCCGGCGTACTGACAAGATTTCATACAACCGCACAGACAAATATACGGATTGTATATTTCCGAAACATCACAAGAACCAAAAGTGATCCCTGTGATGATCTGTAAAAGGCATAATGTCTCACCTTAAAGTAAACAGCATAAATGGTGCCACCTGTAATCCCAAATGTAAATTCTGTTTGCTCTGTGAGTTGCTCCAGTGTTTCGAAGGAAACGTGTGACCTCGTCACGGCTAGGTAGGCTACCAACGTCCCACTGAAGATGGACATAAAGATGATCCCGAACAGTAACCAAAACGCTACTAGCGTGCGACTGGCTAAGGCATGGGGATTAAATGTCGAACCTGAAATATCACAAATGAGCTCAGATACAAAATGATCTATATACTACGTGACATGATTACGTCTTCTGGTGGAATATACTTATATTGCTTAAATTTAACATTGTTCAACAGTGTCTGTGTCATGGCATGAAAGGAGTGTAGGAGTCCGTCAAGAAGTCAGGAGTGTAAATTGGTGAGACATGTATGAGGTGGGCAAAATGGACGATGTCTAGCGATTAAAAAACAACCTCATGACTTCAAAGTAAAGCCTCCCTCGGCACCTCACATTCAGACTCGAACACCGAGGATTCTATGACGTAACATTCGTATATCGATATTGCTTGTATTACAGTGTTCGTGTGGACACTATGAATTTGCCGCACGGCCGCTAGCACCGGCTTACGTTGAACGAGATATGCCAGCTCAGAAGCTTTGATTGCAGATCAGCTTAAATAAGTCAGTTATCTTATATTAATAGATGAGCATCGAGAGAGTCTGATGGAGTAAACGTCTCGACATGGGTAACCAGTAATACCCAGAATGACTAACCTTTAATGCCAGACGTCGTGCGAGAATAAACCTACATTATATTTGTCAAATGTCATGTAGAGAAGGCGGAGAGCGGAGATAAACAGTCCACCAGCAGAATCTTACCATATGCAGATGATAAATTGATGAGATATGTACGAGAGAGAGACAGAATTAAGATTTAACGTCGCATTCAGCAATATTTCAGCTATACAGCGACGCTCAAACAAAATTCGAGATATGTACGAAACAACTGGCGATATC